>JAUELK010080588.1:0-12475 GCA_031471215.1 Gastropteron pacificum | reverse complement strand
TGGCGTACGGGTGGAATTCTACCCACGACGTACGAATATGATATGTCAAACACGACGTACGGTGAAGGTTAACAAGTAATATAATCTTACTTTTATGAAACCTTCAAAGGCTTGGGCGCAGGAATCAAGGGGGTTCTGTATAATAGCAATAATAATGACGATATAATAATAACGTACTAGGGCAAATGTTGAAAAGGAAAAAAATGATTTGTAGACAAAATGACAAGTCCAATCAAACTAGAATTCTCCTCTAATCTAGACGTACGTATAAGATTACAAAAGTCTAAATAGTAAATAGTAGAGGAAGGTTGTAATCATTAAAGCAACTCATGAGCATCTTCATCTTCTACAAGACTTAGGATCAACGTGACTGTCTGAAGTGTCTGCTTAGCATGAAAAAATGATCTTGCTGACTTACTACTTACTGTATTTCAATTAATACAGTAGTATAGTATAGAGCAGCTCAGAGAACGAAGTTCCAATTACTCTCAATTTGTTTAGTGTAAATACTTATAACTTTTAATACAAACTGTTTCTCTGATTCTCTGCCATCATGATTTTTGGGCTTGTTTTATTAAAGTTGAATTTTACACAATGATGACATAAAGGAAGAGGCGGGACCTTTGTTTTAGCATCTCCGTCTCCGAAAGGACAGGGGTGGATAGCCATATAAACTGCCCACACGAGCCATGTCCAAACTGCCCCAGAAGGATTCACACTCATGTCATCCACTTGGGAGACCAAACAATTTAATTGAACGTGTGAACTAACATTTTTATAATAAATGTTTCTGTACAGTATTACATGTAGATCAGATATAACATGTATTACATTCTTCATTGTGTTGTCTTGAAAAAAAAAAGAATATTTTCTTTAAAGCTCAGTCTCTACTTACTACTAATTAAGAATAAAAATAAAAGATACAAGTATGTACTGTATTAATTTACCCCAAACTCACCATCATCAATTACAACCTGAAGTCTATGCATTGGAAACAGGCACAAATACAGGATGCTCATTGTCACAATATGCATGCGGCCATATATTCCACAAGAAATCTAGAGGCAGAGTAAAATGTCACACAATCCACCTTACCGAGAACGAGGAAGAAGAATCCATTTTGATTTTAAAAGAAGAAAAGAAATCGACCTGTTTCACAAAACTACTCAGTTGAAGTAACTAAACAACCATATCAACTTGGAGGTACCGCTGCAATGAATGGAATTAACACGGAACAGATTTATTTACAATACAATTATTTCTTGAGTCCAAAAATAGAATCACTGTCTCAAGGCTCTATGAATGGCGGTTTTTGGTTAAAAACATTTTTTAGAACCAACTGTGAGTAATAAAACTGCAACTGCAATAGAACCATTTGAATTACTCAATGCTTATGACACTGAAACATACTGTAATTTAATAGGTGAGTTATGTCCATTCAGAGGGGTCTCTAACATTGTTTTTGACAAGTGACGAGGTAGACATGTGAATGGTTACCATTCAATCAAATCGACAACTTTCCTTTTTTTTTGTGCCACCCTACTGAACATAGCCCATAGAGGTCAAGTCAAGTGACCTCCTCCTGAAAATACCTGATGTATGTTTACTGTTACTGTATTGTAAACTAAAAGGGCCAACGTCAAAGAAAAGACAAAAGAAAGAAACCCCAAAAACTCTTCAATGTGTAGGTGAGTAGGCCTACATCACATCCCTACCCATAACTCTTGGCAACTTTTCTTATGATGATAATAGAAATAGTAACACATGACATAATAACAGATGATTTAAAGTGCTACCTTTCTTGCTCTTTCTATAGTCAGCACGCTCAGAGCGCTTCATAGCACATTACTGCTACCCCGACAGACCTGATTAATTCCAAGGCCATCTCCTGTGAGGCAAATTGACGCGAGATTTTTCAGTTCATTCCTAATTCTTTAAATGACTGGACCTCCAAACCAAACAAAGCCATTATGTAATTTATGCGGACTTGGCTTGCCTTGTGCGCCAGAGGCCATGTTGAACTGTAAGGGATGTAGATGTGCTCAGTGTTGTGTCCAAAAGTCACTTCATTCTGATTCATCAGTTAACTATACATGTAGCTCTACGAAATACAACATAATTTGAATTTAGAAATGGCCATAGTGGGTATGAAATCAAAGAAAGTACTGAGACAAAACTAATCAAAAAAAAAAAAAAAAAAAACACATCCTGACAATATTCAAGAAAACTACCAAGTAAGTAAATCATCTGTTATAATAAATACATTCTAAATGAATTCCTGATCGTTTTCATTACAACTGACACAGATATTGAGACAAGACACACACACTTAACCATGGTAACAAACAAGAAAGAAAGAAAAGACAAAAGGAACATATATCCAATCCAATAGGTCACTAATCAGGGAATTTCATTATTAATATTATTGTTACACCCCTAGCGACACTTTTTAAATCATATAAGAGGTCGGACCTACGTTTCAACGTCCGTCTGCGATACGACAAGGGTGGACAGCCATGAAAACTGCTTTCGCGACCTGTGTCCAGAGGGCCTTCAGTGGGATTCGAACCCGGGTCGTCCACTTTGAGACCAAACTCATTAACCAACGTGTTAAAAGACATCGGCCACGCGCATCTAAGTTAAGATGGTTGACACCTCTTGGCTTGATTGGTAACTCAGAAATACTAGTATTTGAGAACTTCCTGAGAGGATCAAGAGAAAATCCAAGTCCTCATAGACTGGGATGAAATACAGACACAACGTAGTTAGATTCTGAATGAAAGAATGAGAGAGCAAAAAAAAAGTTACGCCTTGAAGCACTTTGCTGAGGATTGAAGAAGAGGATGTTAAAATCCACAAAAGACATGACACAAACATGATGAATGTGGAAAAGGGCCAAGCAAAAGGCTACTGTATTATTCTACTACATTATATTTTATAGCATTGAAATAGGTCCCGAAACATACATGTAGTTCTAGTTCTAGCATGTTCTATTCTCACTGTCTAAGACACCTTCATAAATTAGCATCAGTAGTGAAGTAGGATAACTTCAATCGCCACTGTGAAAACTCACCAAAAAAACCCTGTCCAGAACCTTTGACAAAAACGAAACATTTACTAAGGAAAAAAACAAAACTATTATTTCATGTCCATGCTTCTTGTCCCGCGAGGTGGGCTACTTATGTTTGCTATTCTATGGCTGCTATGACAGTATGGGACCTACTTTACACATCTGTCTCCGATAGGACGGGGGGTGGACAGCCATGGAAACTGCCCACACAATCTATGTCCACAGTCCCCCCCTGGGATTCGAACCCGCGTCGCCCACTTGGAGACCAAACATGTTTACTGTTGTTAACCAAATGTGCGGCCTGCAGACTAAAGGTGAAGAAACCTAATTAGTAATTTTAACAAAAAAACATTGGCCTATACCACAGCACTTGTGTTTCTTACTGTCAAATTCAACAATACATACATATGTACTTACTCCCTGTCGATAAAAAACAAAAACTGAAGAAAACAAGATCAATGTGATGTGTAATATAAAAAAAAAGAAATGCGGACACAAAGAGAAGGTAGAGAATTGAGAGGAATCAAAAGTCAGCAGTGACCACATCAAGTGTGTCTAAATATCTGGGAAGAAAAAAGGGGGGCGGGTCTCCGGTGTTTCCATGAAGAAGAGAAAAAAACACAAATTTGTATTTAAATAGAATCACGAGGTCTTTGTGATATCCCAGCCGGCACATCCAGCCATCCAGTCCTAACAGAATGATCAGCACTTAAAACAAATCACAAGGAAGCTGGCTTCGTCAAACAACAAACGATTTTGCAAAGAGAGTTGGTAAGAAATGTAATAATAATATTAATAAATAATTGAACAAGTTTTCCATCTCTACCGAATTACAAGTGTCACATGTCACAGTCTGTACTTTGCTTTTGTTTCATTACTTAGAAGTCTTTTAAGTTCATTGTTTTTAAACCAAAAAAACACATTATACCTATGATAGTCAGTGAGCTAAATCGGGTGGGCGGAAGGTTTTCCAACACACGTTGGTGATGCACAGTGCACAACGAGGCAATGAGAAATGAATGCTCTGCCAGCGCAAGAGTTTTTCTTAACTGTTTTTTTTTTATTGGTCGAAGGTCCGTTGTAACACAAAAAAGAAGCAGTCCTTTTTCTGTCTATCAACTCTGTTGAGCAACACCACTGCTCAGCAATAAGGTCTTTAATTAAAAAATGAAATCACATTTTCAACAACGCACACAATTGGAATTGGGTGTTTTTTTTCTTCTTCCTTGCACACAAGTAGTAGTCTGTTTTTTTTATCTCTGAAAGTTGTTTCTTATAATAAGTCTGTGAACCATAGTAAGTGTTCCCCTCAATGTACACACTGGCGCGGCGACAGCTGTTCTTATCCTCAAGAAAAGTACATACAATCAATTCACTGTGTAAGCTCATTTAGCACTATGACACCTAAATCACTCAAACTCCCCTCTGCTTAGTAATACTTCCTATTTTGAATCCTAATCCTCTGGCATTACGCTATGATATCAATAGTATACCTAACCACAAAATGAAGATCCTTAACCACTGGGAAAATACATCACCACCTTTCCTACTTCAAGAAGTGCTGCTCCTCCTCTGTTTCTCTTTCCAGTGATGCTAGTTGTAGTAGGTAATCCAATTTCCATGAAGTAAATAAAATGGATACAAAGACAAGGGAGATGGGAAACGCTCCCAAAAAGGTGATGATTAAGACAAAAAAAAAGAAAAAAGAACAAGAATTTTTCCACTGAGCAGGCATTTTACACAAGCAGCCAGCCAGCCCGACAATCCAGAAAAAAGAGGGCGATCATGCAGAATCCAGTGTCCAAGTCCATCCGTCCTTGAGGGGTCAAAGGTTGGCACAGGCAGCTTAGTTCTGGCGACGTCGATTGTCCTGAGGAGACCACAACATGACTGTCAGACATTGCTAGTAATAATACAATGCACAGAGAATTCATATACTGTATAGAATACTATTTCCCAACGTCCCAATGACCAGCTCAATTAAATCTTATAACAGCTTATTTTCTAGGAAAGAATAAAGTGCAATCTTCCATTCTGCACTGGACATTCCAAATAATAACATGCACTTGGACCACATCGACCCTGCGCATCCACCCAACTGCAGGCATTGTGACTACCCATATAAAACAACCTCTCACTCTTCTTGGAAAGCCATGTGCTCTCAGCAAGACAGACCTACAAGTACCTCCCAATGAAAACAACAACCCACAGTATCCTCTACGAACCAACCAGCTCAGACAGTCATGCAAGTTGGCATTGGCTGACAAGAGTGAATAACTCCATGGCAGGGAATAGCACAAAAACAACATATAGCAGTTCATTACTCAGACTTAGGCAGTGGTCAAATACATTTGTAATGGATGTGTATTAGTATTAACTACAGCAGAGGGTGACCACATGTATGTGCCTAGAATGCTTAAAAGTAAAAGCCAAACTAAAATGTTTAGCCTGTGTGTTAAGAGCACTTTTTAATCATGCAGAGGTGACAATAGACCATTGTGTCTGTGTGTCACATCAAAGTGTCCTTGACTTGTCAGCCTCAATGTGCTGTTTGGCTCTTCGTAATTTTGTAATGGTTTCAACTGTTCTAAATTGTCTTTGATTTGGACCATCGTAACAACGACAGCAACTCTATTAAGAAAAAGTTAACGAAACAAAACCAAAAAAAAACAGAGCATGCAAGGGCCTGACTCAACTTCTTTCTTGTCTACTTCAGTAAAATTGTTTCTGAAATAAACAACTCTGATAATCATAGAACAGGAGAAATGCACTACTAATACAACTATACTCATCAATGAACTAAGAAAAATATGATATTTTTAGAACTAGATCTGTCATGAATTTGGTTCAAGCATTTTTTGGGGATTTGGACATGCATAGTTTTCTTCAGTCTCAAACATTTCTCTAGAAAAGAAATCTGTGCATGTGGCAACCATGTTAGAAAACATATTTGAGGACTGATGGTACATACACGACTTTTTCCTAAGATTTGTATCTTAAAGACTAAATTCTAAACTGAACCATTTACATCCAGTTAAAAACAAAGACAAAAATTGGTAGAAAAAAGGGCAGACCATCAGCCTCCTACATCAGCTCACTGAGCAATCTCTACAACTGAAATTAAAAGGATCTTGGAGACGGTATGAACAGAGCAAGGCACTATGACTATGATGCGAACAAGTGTGACATAATTTAGACCCCACATAACACAGTATACCAGCCCTAGGCACCCTATTATTTACACCAAGCATTCACTCACCCTGTTCCTGCCGCCATCACGGTCTCCCCTGTCGCCACCTCGGTGGTCTCTGTCTCCACCCCGATGGTCACGATCACCTCCGCCACGGTGCTCTCGGTCACCGCCTCGGTGATCCCGATCCCCTCCGCCACGGTGGTCTCCCCTGTCACCTCCTCGATGGTCTCCCCTGTCACCGCCCCGGTGATCTCCCCTGTCACCACCACCTCGATGATCTCCCCTGTCACCACCACCACCCCGGTGGTCTCCCCTATCTCCGCCACCACCCCGGTGGTCTCTATCCCCACCACGATGCTCTCCCCTGTCGCCACCACGGAAGTCCCCTCTATCACCGGCACGCTGGTCATTGCTGCGTCCACCCCCAGCACCGCCGCTGCCACCAGCACTGGCGCCGCTGCCACCAGCACCGGCGCCGCTGCCACCACCACCACTGCCTCCTTGAGGCCCAGGCTGGTGCTCCTCCTGCCTCTTCTCGTAATGAATGAAGTCGTCAAAGATGGAGGTGGAGTGCTTGTAGCTGTGCAGGATGCGCAGCACCTGCTTGCCCTTCTCCAGGGGGACCTCCTGCGTGTCTCTAGAGTTTGTCACCGGCTTGTTCTCGTTGTTTTCCAGCCGAATGTGCCTCAGCTGGTTGTTGGGCACGTCCTTGACGTAGACCCACTTCACCTCGAACTGGCCCTTCCACTTGTCCTGGGCCCACACGCCGGGGCTGTTGTTGTAGTCCACGGGCGTCATCATCTGGGCAATGCCGCAGAAGTGTCCGCTACCGTTCACAGAGAAGATGAGGTACACGGGGCCCTTGCCCTCGCGCTCCCTGAACGCCTGGTCCAGACGCTTGTTGCCGTGCTCCGTGCTGCACCAGATGTTGTACTTGATGGACCGGTGGATGTCGTCCTCGCTGTACGACTTGATGATGAAGAATCGGGCAGACTTTGGGTTCAGATTGAACTCCTTGGGATTGTACAGATTGGAAGTTTTCAGCTGGGTCAGGACTGGGTGTGAGGGATTGACCCCGCCTGCTGCGCTGGGTGGAGGAGCCACGCTGTGCTCTGGTGCAAGGTCCCCGTTGGTGGCAGAGGCGGAAGCCGGCACAGCCCTTGGCCCCCCTCCCCCTCCACTGGAGGAAGAAGCGGCGCCAGTGTAGTTTGAATAACCAGAGTTGTTGTTGGACGGGCCCGAGCTGGGCGGACTACTGCTGCTGTTGTTGGAGTTTGTGTTGTTGGGCCCGCTACTGCTGGAGCTGTTGGGGTTGTTACCGCCTCCAGAGCCAAAGCCCTGTCCAGCCGAGACATGGGCTGTGGGCGGGGGCTGCTGCCTGGCGCGAGGAGGGGCAACCCCCCATGTCTGCCTAGGGCCTGGAGCTTGTCCTTGTGCTGGAAGGGATTGGACCACAGGCAAGGGTCCGGGGGCCTTGTTAGGCCCGCCCCGCCCAGTGTCCCAGGTGCCAATGTCCATGTTGTGTGGCTTGTTTGGGTTCACAGGTGCCCGCGGGATAGTCCTAGGCCGCAGCTGCTGCTGGGGCCGTGCGGGCTGGCTGGCAATGGCCGCCCACGATGTCTTTTTCGGCTGCCCCAGGCTGCTGCCACCCCCGCCCATGGCAGAGGACACAGAGTGGGATGAAGAGGGAGCCATCATGAGGGAGGGCTCTCCCCCGCCAAAACCGTCCGTGGCGGGCTGCATCACTGGTGGCTGGCTGATGTCCACCATCTTTTTCCGGCTGCCCCCTGCACTGCTGGTGTGGGGGTCCCCACCGTGGTTGCCTGCGGAGGCCCCCGGCTGAGACTGCAGCGACATGTTACGTAATCCTTGGTCTATAGTGCCGATGGGCTCCTGGAGCTCCTGGGGTGCGGGCGCACCGCCGTTCATCATGCCGTAAGAGTCTGTGGGAATCATCTCGGGTGTGTAGTAGGCGTCCTCGGCCGGGGGGTAGCCCCGCTGGTCTTTGCGTACCTGCTGCGAGTTGCTCCAGTACTCGCCGGCATAGTCCCAGTTATTGAAGGGCACGCCAAAGCCTCCGTAGAAGCTGGTGTAGTCGTAGCCCATGCCAAACATGCTCTCCGCGCCATTGGACCAGGGGCCCTCCGAGGTGCTCAGGCCTTGGTTCATGAACGGGTAAGACATGTTTGGGTTGTAGTAGCTCTGAAAGAACGAGTCCGAAACATTCGTGTTTGACATGGGAGGGGCTCCGTACGCACCCTGTGGACAGACAAAACACAAAACAAGTTAGCACTTCTGTGTAGAAATCATTCATAATGCAAGATGTTCAAATAAATAGAGCAGCCTACATGGTTTGCATGAACTTTTAACAATTAGCATAATTAATGATAGAAATAAAAACAGCAACTGGAGATTACAAATGTGATAAGACAATAACAATATGGAATGTGATTTATCATTCAGTTTGTATAAATCAGCAATTTAGATTGAAAAGTATTACAAGATGAAAATGAAATGAGGCTACGAGGTTATAAAAAAACCACAACAAAATCTCTAAATAGGCCTAAAAAATTATACAATTTCAAAAGATTTCAACAACAAAATAAATAGAGAAATTTAGATCAAGATTAAAAATACAAAAAAAATAGGTAATGTAAGGTCAATCAAAGACAAGACAAGTGAGCAAGCATAATAAAGCAAGGACTTCAAGGTTAGTTCCCGAATGTATACTGTAACACCTCTTATTCACTGTGCACATCACTGACAGTATGTGAGAGCAAACTTGAGGCGCATGAGGAAGAAAACAAAATCATCATTTCCAAACACTACTTAAACAATTGAATAATGACACCTTTTTTTAAGACTAAAGGAGCCCATCCGATCCACGACACAAGTTTTCCCAAGAGGCCATGCCTGTACAGGCCAGAGCAAGCCTGAACAAACCTTAATGCGGCCAACATTTAGATGGACATTGAGGCCTCATGGAAAACTGTGTTGTGGAAGGCCGCCTTTACACACACAAACACTATAATCAAACTATAATAATACTAATGTTTTTTTTTGTTTAAGTTTAAGGCTCACATATATACACACACATACATGTTTTTGAATGATAGAGACAACAACAAAATGTATCTAATTGTACTAACCTTTACGGTAATCTACATGATACAGCTAAAATTTGCCACTATAAAGTGAAGCATTTTCAGCCCTCCAGGGAAAAGACGTGTAGTATAAAACTGCTCTTATTTAATTACTGATATTATATAAACATTCTGAGCTAAAAAACAACAACAACCTGCATACAACACAAATCATTACTGAAGCATTCTTAACCTAGACATTGGAATACAGCCATACTCACTGAATTGATTCGCAAATCTTCTGAGCCAAATTGATATTGCAAACCCCAATCTAGTATGTTTCTTTATCATCAGTCATGACTTTTCCCTATGTTTGCACCCTGAAGAAAAAAAATCTGACTTCATCAGACTAAATCTGCGCTAATGACACATCCTTGTAAAAACCCTACACCAGACAAGACCTACGTCAGTAGCCTGGTCACTCCAGGATCGGATGGTGTGCTGGGGGGCATGCTGCATGTAGGGGTCATCTTCTTTCCTCACTTCATTGCCAGAGTTACTGGACACTGGGGATCAATGGTCAACAGTCATTATAAATAGATTGAATTTACAAGGGGGACAAAGGTCAGGAAACCAGTCGCAATAACGGTAGTGGAGCCAGGCACTGCTGATGGATTAACTAACTAGTAGATGTGAATACATGAGCCTTCACAAAGAGACTGTGTAATTCACATAGTACTAGTAAGTTTTTATTATATCAATATTCAGTGGTGGTTTTTCTTCGCAAGTGTAAAAAGTGGCTGAGTACTTGAACCATCCTACCAAAGGAAGTACTAAAACTAGGATGATTGTTGTAAGAACATGGTGAGGTGGTGAGCTTCCTCTTGAGTCAAATGTCCAGGGTTCAATTTTGATCAGATATGGGATTACTCTTTCAACAGGTAGATCTATCATCTAGGTACTCTTGGGAAAAGTAATCAGTCTACTTTACTTTGTCATGTTGTTTCTTCATACTACCTGATGTTGTAAAAGCTTGAATAGGGTAGATGACTATACTATATAGATTGTTGAATCATTGAAAGATCACAGGTCAGTATGAGTATGTTGGTGTGGACTTTGACCACTACCAGTAGTATGTCAGAAGTGTAGTATGAATGCCTCCCAACTCTCTGAGCGTTGAGATCAGAAAGCACAATGACACAATGACAATGAATCAGGTCCGCTGTGGCTCTATGAAAGCTGCTGAAGAGCAAGGTAGAACACTAAAATGCCATTTAATTTGAATGTATCATCATCATGAATTGAAGCATTTAACATGACTTAGCTTACCTTGATTAGGCTGTCCTTTTGACCTCTGCTCATCAAAACATGGAAAACACAAGAAAATGTCCATTATCAAGAAAGAACAAAACAATGTCATTGTTATTAGACATCAAGGTGAAGTGAAGGCAAAGGGGTGATACAGTTACTGTGAATAACGAGACTAACATTCTTATAACATATAACAATGTCTCATTGAACAACATAGACTTCCTCTACGTGCCACCATTTTGACTATCTAGATTTAAAAAATGTCATTCTTGGCCCAACCTAGCCTAACTTAAGGTGTAAACATCAAAATCCATTTTTCATGTGCAGCGTTCATAGAACTAGAACAGGCATTCAGTTAAATATTGTGATTGTAGGGCCTTTACTTTACCAATCCTAATAACGATAACAATAAAAGCGGACAACACAAGAGAAGAAATGTTAAATTCAAATTCCATCTAAATGGTCTTTAACACTTCTCTTGGTGAGAGTGGTGGTTGAATAAGGAAGTCCTTCCAAGACATTTTCAGTGTCATTCACACTAAGTGAATGAAGATTTTTTCTTTGACTTTAAGTAAGTGACCACAATCAACAAGCGGATTATTCTGTCACTGTGGAGTGTGTATTATTAGGTGGTGATAGTTAGGAATACATTTTGACTGGCCTCTTCCACAATGTCAAACTGCCAAGGGATCTTAAAACGTATTGAATGTGCACACAAGCTCACAAGGCCTCTGAGTTTATTGTCCGTATCCAAAAAGACTGGAGTAATTATATTATTATACCCAGTCCAGTCACCCTGACCATCCGTCGTCATCACTCCACACCCTTTTTGTGACCTACATTGCAGAAATTAGTTTCACTTCGTTTATTGAGCAATATGAAACAATTGAATTAATATTTTGATTACAAGATCTAGATCTACATAAACTGACTGGTGTTTCTACTCCCTTCTGAAGCAAGAAAAATACTCTGTACACCTTAGACTTAACAAATGTTCTGGAATTCTTCTTATTCACCTTTGCTTCTCTTGAAAAATGCATCTGATATTAATGATTTCAAAAATCGACTGGACGCATTGCCAAAATACATTGACCTATTCAGATCATTTGATGAATAATTGAAGACAGGCAAAAACAGAATGGAACAAAATCAGTCAAATCAAGACGGGACGTAAAAAGGCAAAAAAGCCTAAAGCCACTGTCACTACAACTCTACTAGTACTACTGTCTAGTTTATCAGTGTAGTAGCAGTCAAGGGTGACTTTCTCACTGGTCCAGACACTTGTCATTCAATCACTTCAGACTTTTTAGACTAATTTTTTTTATAAACACATTATTTGCATTTTAAAATGATGTAGAGTAGATAGATCTATATTAATACTAATTAATCCAGAAAGATAATCAGTTAATATAATCAGTCTTCCGCCCCACTCAAAGGTTGAGTGAGCACAATTCACAATTGTTCTCATTCACATTGCTCTGCCCCAAAAAGCAGAAATGTTTCATTGGGGTCTGTAAACCTGCTACCTACCCTCTCAGTAAGTAATAATTAATAATGAATCTAGATCTAGAGTCTGGAGGAACTAGATCTAGAATTTTAGACAAAAGTCAAAGCAATTTTGGTAAATTAGAATTAGATTCTACAATAGAAAGAATTCCAGAAAATGTTTTCCATGCAAAAAAAAAAAAATCCATATTTATATCCTGAGACCATGGCATTCAGAGTGATGAGAAACATATTATAGGTACTTCAATAGCGCCGCCGCGGCGGCTCTCGCGAGCACGCGAAAATCGTCTATACCAGGTGGCAGGGTGTTGT
>JAUELK010080479.1:0-10056 GCA_031471215.1 Gastropteron pacificum | reverse complement strand
AGAGAACCTCAGACATGGCATTGAAGTAAAGGCCTGTTTTCTTTTCTTTTTTACATCTATTTCGAGTGTCAGTGATGCAAAGCGTGTCGACACGTCCTGTTGCTCTCGCCAACAGACTTAGGTAGGGGCCTACGTAGGGGCCTACGCATGACGCATAGTGTTAAGCGTGTTGAAAGCAAGCACAACAGCACACGCCATACGTGAGTTGCCCATTTGGCATTTTTAGTGCCAAATTTCAAAATCTTCGCTTTTTTTTTTTTAGAGCTACAGTAACAGTTGTACTATGTATTTAAAAATACATTTTTTAATGGCTTGGCATCTTGGCATCTTTTCGAGACTTTTGAATAGTCGCATCAGTGGTTCTATAAAATGATTGTTTTTTTATCTCGGATTTTCAATGATTTCAAAGGGACTAAAATTACAAAACAGAAGAACTTCGGTGGACAAAACTTGGAATCAAAGTCAAAGTCGATGATGATTACTACAAAGCACCATTGTCCGTCATTTTCCTTAATACAATTGAAAACATCATGAAAGGCAAACACCAACATGTCAAAACATCGAACAGAAGTAACAGACCGACATAATACGTGGCGGATTAGCTCAGTCGGAAAGCGTGCCGGACTCGGGATCCAACGAACTCGGGTTCGAGCCCCGACTGGGACGAGTTCCGTAAACCCTTGGGAAATGTTTCTTTTACTACCATTTCCTCACCCCACCCAGGTGTAAAAGGGGTACCCGGCTATAGGCATGTTTCTACGCCTCACAGGCTGCCTGTACTTGTGTTCCATGTTTGTGATGAGTTTGGCACCACGCTCAAAAATAATCTGGTACTCCTGCCTACACTACTACACTTCACTGAATCACTGATTGTGAGAGAGACGTGTTGTGTGACGTGTGTGTGGTAAGGAAAGGTGGTTGGTTGGTAAGGTTTTATTGTTGGATACTAGATCTAACTATGGTGGCGTCACGTTTGTTGTGCTCGGTGGCTTGCTAGATCCACACTTCTTTGTTTTAAAGATCTTGTAGATCTAGACTGAGACGTTGAACACATAGCTATATCTACCATTTTATTGACAAGGAAATAACGATTTTATCGTGTGATCGTGATAGTGACAGGTCAAACGAAAGACGGACCGGGTATGTTCAATCCAATGTCGTCACGCGTCTCGTAGATTCAATGTCGTGTCGTGTGAGTTTAGTACATGTATTATGTATGCATGGCATAGTACATGTATATATTTATCCTAGTTTCTCTTGTCCATGGATTATTTCTATAGTGAACACATCGTATTAATTTAGGTATAGAATTTAGATTGAAAGTACATGTAAGGCCTATACGTTTGACCTATTTTAATGTATACATGACAAAGTCAAAGACGTGTGTGTGTTCAAGTTCAATGCCGTCACGTTCGCTAATCTAGTGTGTCGTGACTTATCTAACGCTTTCGCTTCCTTGTTTTAAGACTCCTACCATTTTAAGAAATCTAGTAGAAAAAATGCATAATTTAGGTGATGTAGCGCAGCAGAGGACCTGTCATAATGGTTAGAGATGATGAGAGAAGGAAGGGTTCACAGTGTCCTCACGTTTCTAGTGTGTCGTGACCTGTGCTATGCTTTGGGCTATGCAAAGATCTAGAATACTCACTACATGACAATAGGTCTGAACTTTCTAAATCTACACTTAGGGCCTACTTCATGTAACATCCTCTGTCTAGTAGGTCTAGATATTATATTATGTGATGTGTGTTGATTGACTAAAACTGAAAGGAACATTTTCTGACAAATCAAATTATATGATTATTAATTACATGTATAAATGATTTTAAACAACAATGTGCTTGTACATTGCAGTGGAGTCTCCTTTTTAATTTAAGATAAACTTTTATTAATATAAATTTAATCTATTTTATCTTAGAAAAAAAAACAAGATTTTATTAATGACAGTAACAGCGAGTTTATCTGATGTGGACTGCATTGTATTATAATATTATTGGATGGTACAATGTATTATAAATATGTTGAAATTGGTTTATTTGTATATGTACTGCATTCTGAATTTGAAATTTATTTTTTATTTTCTTGCCGAGTAGGCTTGGTGTGCCACCATGTCATCGAGCCCATTGGCAGATCGTTACAGAAAGAATGTGATTGACCACGTGAGAGAACGCCCAGTTCTCTGGGACCCCACTCACCCCCGCTATAAAGACAAAGGATACAGGAAAAAATTGTGGGAGGAAATTGATGAGCTCTTGAAATTTCCTCCAGGTCAGTGTGAACATAATATTTTTACAGCTACTAGAATTCTCCTTAGGTTCCCTTAATAAGTAGAGGCATATTTGGCCTTTGTTTTTTTTTATTAGTGTTGCAAGTAGTCTGGAAATTTCAATGAGTTTGTTATATAATGTGTACATTAATTGTTTTTTAAGCTCCTATTCACTAATTTTAATTGCAGGAGAGGTCTTTTATTCCATTTTTTAAAATGGAACATCATTTGGAACATTGTATTCAATATGGACTGTTTATAAAAGATTGACCTACACATCTATACAGACATGTGTATTGTATTATTACTGTTTCTAATATAATGTAAATTATGGAAAATAAATAGATTGTATGAGGTCTACATAATATATTTTTAGCCTTCTGTAAAAAGTTCAGGAAATTAAATATTGGAGGACTGGCCACTGTGATTAATACTGGTACATGTACATTAATGTGGATACATCTACCGCAGATACTGGTGCCCATAAAGCGCTTTGAGCTTGCTGTACAGTGGGGTAGATCACTATACAAATGCTGTCAATATTATTGTTATCATTGGTGTAAATCAAACAATTTGTGTGATGAAATGATAATACTTGTACTTTAAACCTATGCAATGATATATGTGTATTTCATTTGTCTTTAAAGTTCATAGTGCAGTGATTATGAAGAAACAAATTGGAAATGATGGTGATACAGGAGGTGGATGATGTTGAAAATCAACAATTATACTACATTACATATAAATGTAAAAATCTATTTCCCCAGAGGTGAGTTCCAAAGAGATATGGGAGTACATGGGTCGAGGTTTTGCCAACGCCTTGGGACGGAAGCGGAAAAGAGCCAATAAGGGACAAGAACCCACGAAAGGTTGGAGGTTTGAGAAGGACATGATGTTTCTCCTCCCAGTCAAAGCTCTCCGGGGCGATGCAAAATTCATCGAGTTCTTTTCCGAGCCCCCCACAGACGCCACATCAATGGTGTCTGAGACGGGAGAGGAAGCGTCCCAGGACACCGATCAGCTAGCTTGCTCAACCTCGTACTTATCATCCCCGTCCTCGTGTCCAGTCGAGAACAACAACGATGATGATGATGATGAGAATGGCTTTAATGATGACATGATGGACAGTCCAGCCGTGCCTAAACAAGAACATTCCTCTCCACCGGACGACTACAGCAGCCCATACGTTCATTTCCAGAAGAAACAAAGTCGCGGAGAGTCGGATCATTTAGAGGACACGTTACTTGAGCTTCTGAACCTTGCAAAGAGGGATAGGACTAGAGAATCTCCACGACTAGCATTCTTCCAATCGTTGATGGAAGTTGTGGACACTTTTAACGAGGACCAGTTCTTGAATTTGCAACTCGACGTCATACAAGCTGTCCAGAAACAAAAGAATGCTTCGAGTAAAGTCTAAGGGTTCGGCACCATTTCCTTGGTGTGCAACTTGTTTCAGTTTGTGAGGATTTACATTGCAATGCTGTGTACAGTTCTTTAACAGTGTTTAATAATGATAGTAGTATAGAGCTCTTGGTGACATGAAAAATAAAATCTGGAATACCTGATTTTTACCACTGCCTCTATCATAGACCCTACATTACTATCTATATTGCCAGTAGGAAATTGCAGTGGTTTAATTTGCTTCTTTAATTAATTGGGAATTTCGGGGAGACAGTTCATTTAAAAAAAAACAAGTAACTAGTATTAGTAGATGCCTGTTAGATCTAGTGCCTGGTAATCTCAGTACGTCTGATAGTGATATTGTGCATAATCTGAACTGTACTGGGCGCTGCAGGGGCCCACACTGACACAGCAAGCAAGCGAGGTGAATGGAATTTAAGGACAGACGAATAAAATGCAGTTAGCTCTGGGGTTTTAATGTTCATAATTTTCATAGCATGCTGCTACCAAAAAACCCTTATGTTGGACACCTGAGAAAACGTTCACCCAATACACAGACTGTATGTAAATAGGCTCATCATAGTCTGCACCAATGAGATTCAAGGTCACTGACATGTAACACATTCTCCTCTGGCTTAGAAAATGGCAGTCATTTGATACTTTAGCAGCAATAGACTGCAGTGAAATGTGATCATTGGATAATCCTTCCACTACAGTGTGTACTTGTGGGTAAAATTCAGAAATTTTAGCCTGGTGGGTTTTCAGAACTCATGGGCTATCTTTATTATACCAAGAAGATTTTGTTCACACATAGAAGGTTTGGAAGAGTAATCTATACATTCACTTCCAGACTGACCCTACCCATGTGCTGTGGTCAACTTTGTGAATACTTTCACACAAGTCCAAGCACCAGGGCTACAGAAAATGATTGACATACACCTGGTTCAGTCCTGAATCATGGCTCCAACCACACATGTCTACATTTTGGTGTAGCTTCAACTCAATGACTGCATTGCACACATTTGCATGAACAAGGGGCCAATTTGGAGGCCCTCCAGTCCAAGGTTGCAGAGGCTGCCATGGTTCTGTAGGTCTATTGGACCACTTGATAAGCAAATAGCTCATAATTTGTTCCGATAGCAACAACAAAAACTTCTTGACCCGTGAGGCTACCAGATTGATAGGGAACTACCATCAACCACACCCCTTTCTGAAAATAGAACATGGCAAAGTTCCCACTTTTGGTTCTATTTTTTGTTGTCAATGGGTCTTTTGATATTCATATTTCAGTAGAGAACTTTTTTCATTGCCTAATTAATAGGATTCGTTAGAGACTGTTTGCTTGTTTTAATTAAGAATGTTTTTGCATTCGATCATAACTAGTATTGTTTTAAAATAATTTCTTGTTATGCACAGTGATATTTGATATATTTCTTGCTTGTTCAAGTTCCAAGTTTTATGTCCTCAATTTACATTATACAAAAATACATTACAAAATGCACACTGCTACACCAAGAGACATAACAGTAATAACTCAAAAGATTATCTTAGCTTCCCCTAAGTGATGACATACTTTTTCAAATTGAGCTTTTAGTGTAGTGATTTTTGTACCATGTAGCCTACATTATGTAATGTACATGTAAAGTAGTTTACAGATCTGTGAAAACTACCCACATGACCCATGTCCAGAATCCAGGGACTCGAACCCGGGCCACCCCGCTTGGAGACCAGACTCGTTAACCCAATGTGTTAACCACTCAGCCACCACGCAGCCTTGAGTCTTGATGGTTGTTGATTGACAAATAAACAATACTCAACACCCCCTACTCCCCTTGATAAACTCAGCATGTGTAAATAATTATACAGATCAAGTATATTATATATGTATGTATTCCAACTGAAATAAAATGTTTCATTCAATTATTAAGTTGTTTTGTGGGTTATAATTGTTGATGTTTTATATGTGTGTTGTATTGCAAATTGCATTTATTTTTGTATCTAATAACAATATAAATAATAATAATAATGATAAAGTGTATTTATAGAGAGCTTTTCCCAAAGCACAATTTTCCACATTGAATGCAAAGGACATGGGGACACACATGATTACAACAACAAATAATGCACTCTTCATGAAAATGGTAAAGAATTGAAACAAAGCAATGGAAAGGATTTTTTTGACAATTTGTATTGTACATGTATTTCAGACACATTTGCTGTATTAATCAGATTTGCAGATAATATATATAGTATAATATGTGTTTGGTAGAGTTACTGCCATAACTGCAACTTAGTATTACAATGAACAAGGACTTTCTTATTCTATGACAGCATAGTAACTTACAGTGACATGGCAATTATAACAATAACATTCAAACATTTTGTCTGAGGCTGTGTGCGCACCGTGCAACTTGAGTCGTTGCGATTATTGCATTGCAGTTGAAGCCAATGTATCCCGTCTCATGAAAATGAACCTCAAGTAACGTATCTACATGTATTACATTGGTTTACAACTGAAACACAATTCGTATGCAGGTAGATAAAATGTATAAAGTATAATAAGTCTTGGAAGTTAATACACGTACATGTAACTATAAGTACTCCTTCACTTCAATAGACTTTTTTTACTCATTTAAAATAAAATCACTTCCTCGTTTACACATAACATCACATTTATCTGTAAACTCTGCACTGGCTAGTACTGTCTGGGGCTAAGGCAACCTCACATGCGATTGACTTCTCTCCTATTCCATTTCAAATGACAGCTCTTTCTATGGAGGTGGCGCTCAAATTGCTTTGCCCAGTCATTCACACGTTAATATCAATGCTCAAATCCATTCTATACTGGCCAGCATTGAAACCAATGTATCCAGTCTAATGGAACTCCAGTAACGTATCTATTACATCGGTTACAACTGTGAAACACAAGTCGTATGGCTCAGCCTTAGTACCGTACAAGAAGTTAAATAATTTTCACAAAGTACAAAGGTAAAAATAACTTACTACATACAGAACAAAAACCAAAAACAAAGAAAGAAAGAAGAAGTATCCAAGTAGAAATGCTTTAATCATTTCATTTTGGTTAATAAAACTTGTAGGGTCCTAACTATTAGTATAAGATGCAAGTCTAACTACTGAAGTTAAGAACAAATCTCAAAAACGAAATGATAGAATTTTAACATACTACATGTAATTCCAACTACATGCTACATGTACTATATATCACTAGTTTTTTTTTTTTTTGCAGGTAGATAAAATTAATAAATCATGGATGGAAGTTAACACATGTAACATCATGTATTCCTACATTATTTTTATTTGTTTTATAGCTCAGATGGGGATGCGAAAGTTCATTAGGTTATTCAGGCTTTGGCTTGGAAGGTTACTAAAAGAGTATGTAAAAAGGTTTCATGATGCTAGTCTCAGACATGAAGTAAGATAGATCTACATGTATTATGTAGTGTACGTCAGATACATCACAATTTTACATCTGGAAAAGCCTTTAGAATTGGTTCCAGTGTAAATTAGAAGACCGTTAGGTAGGGAACTATCTTGGCATATATAGAGTAACCTGTCATTCTAGAATTATCTTTAATGGACTCTGCAAGAGTGGAAGGTAATTGAGGGGCTTGTCTATGGATTAGACATGTGGATCTAGTTTTTACTTTTCTGTAATATAAAAACATCTGCTAAGGGAAGGTCTAATTCATCTTCACATCGATGAAATAACAGTACACTGGGCAGGTTGTTTTAGTTGTTTACAGAATGCTCCTCCCCTACTAGACTGGGGGGTTGGGGGAGTTGTCGATTTTAATCCTTATACACAGAGAGCGTCATATCATATCTATCTATCTATCTGTATATATGGTGGCCAAGAACTACTATACCAAATAAAGCAGTCCTTGATGGTGGCTTATAATCTGGTGGGGCTGGGATGAACAGTAGTATTTGCCATTATTCATTCAATTCATATTAGTTTCTGTTCACATTTATTCTCAAAAATATTTAGGCTATACATGCATATATCTTTTATAAAACTCTTTCTTTCTTTCCTTATTTGCCATCTGCCTCTTCACTCTTTTTGCTTGCCATTCATCATCGCTTCTTTTTTTCCTTCAAATTTAAATTCAACTTCTTACTTATTACACAATATTATGCAAGATCTTTGCTATTCAGGGATGAATGAAAGGATAATATATGGAAGAATAATGTGAGCAAATGAAAGATTGTATTATTACTAAATAAATGAGGGAATGAAGAATATAATGAAGGATTGCTTGACTAAATAAATGTGTGAATGTGGGCCTGATGACTGCAAGAAGAATATAATGAAGGATTGCATGACTAAATAAATGGGTGACAGAAGGATGGATGAAATATGCATTGAGTGAAAGAATGTGTGAAAGAATGAAGGACTTCATGTGTAAATAAATGAGTGAAAGTAGGATGGATGAATGACAATTATAAGAAGGAATAGATGATTGAATGACTAAATAAATGGGTGACAGAAGGATGGATGAAATAAGCATTGAGTGAAAAATGTGTGAAAGAATGAAGGACTTCATGTGTAAATAAATGAATGAAAGTAGGATGGATGAATGAAAATTATAAGATTCTATAAGGAGGAATGGATGATTGAATGACTAAATAATTGAGTGGAAGTCGAATGGATGGATACATGAATGAAGAATAATATATTAAAGTTAAAGAGTGTATGGTGGCATGATTAAAATAAATGAGTGAACGTAGGGTGGATGAATAAATCAACAAAGCCCTTTTTCAATTATGGGAGTACATTGAAAGGTAGGTGTTTGATAACTGATCTGTTACATGAGATGGACTGGTGGATGGCTGATATTGAGTGAAGTTAATATAGGAACCAGTGATGGGCGTGAGGACACCGGAGGGCTTACTAGATCACCTTCCAAGTTGATGTTAAAGTAATTAACATTTCCACATGTAGAATGTTTCTATTGTTCAGTAGCTATGAAAAGTGCAAGGGAGAAGATTGAGAATAAGAGTCCCAACAGTTCCAAAGCAGTTTACGCCAGAAGTAAACAAAGCCAAGGTGTCTAAAGAATGAATTAGACACAAGACTGAAGCAAAGGCAGAAAGCAGATTTTAATAGACGACACAGAGCAAAACCTCTGCCACAATTGGATAAAGACTCCAAGAGATGCGGAAGCTGTAGTTGTGGACACTCAAGGCCGATCCGTCAAGGTGGAGACACACCGTGGAACCCTGACAAGGAATCGTCATCACCTTCGACGCAGAGGTGAGAATCATGGACTCGAGGTTAGGACCGGAATGTATTCTCCCAAACCCTATCGAGGAAGAAGCCGGCAGAGCAGCCTGCGATGTTCCAACTTTACCAGGAGTGGACGCGAAGTTAGAAAGCCGCAGAAGCTGAACTTATAGTTAGAGCTCTGCTGAAAACTTGTAAATAAGGGAAGAGGAATTACAATGACGTCACATCCATAACAACAATGCTATGCATCGCATGGCCAGGATGTGGCGGGCTCGAAGCCAAGTATGCGCAGTCCTTCGCACTGGCGGACGGCGGTGGTGCTAAAACAAGAAGCCTCGAAATGCTGTTCACATAACACATTTCCACTGTAAAGTGACTCAAATGATTTCCCATCCAAGTCTGCTCGCCTGCAGTTGACTACCCACCGTCTTGATCTCGAAAAAAAAATGATTAAATAAATCGTAAACCCCGATGTACAGAAAATACATACATTCATAACATATTTTGTTTGACAATAGTATGTTTACGCTCGTACACACATCACTTGTTGTATAGGTTGGAAGTGGGGGTGGTGTTACTCAGTTCACGAGTGAACCAACAGAGAGGAAGAAGAAGAAGAAGAAGAAGAAGTTAAAATGAATTACATGTTTGTGGTTGTGGAATAGAGGCTTTCTCGCATTGTTTTAAAACAGTCTCAACCAGGGACAATCTGGTGTTGCACTCCAGACTAAAAAGCCTTCAGAAAATATGCCCCCCCCCCCCCCAAATTGCGAGAGTGTAATGTAAAATAAAGACGTACTGTATCCACTCTTTAATTTTGTTATGTCACCTCTGTCAATATCCAATACATAAAATACATCTTAATTGTAACAATACTGCTACTATTATATCTATTACTACTAATAATAATAATATTTGTATTTATATAGGCTATAGCGCATCTAGTCCCGTTTGAGCCGACCCTTTGCGCTTTACAATAATAGTAGATCTAGTAGTAGTATCAATAGTAGGCCTACAAAATTGTGAACAACATTAGGCCCTACTATGTAGGCCCATGGAGACAGTCACAGCCTATAATAATACTGTAGGGCCTATAATCCACACCAGTCTAAGACTAGATCTAGGCCTAAAAAAAAAAGGG
>JAUELK010080368.1:0-12477 GCA_031471215.1 Gastropteron pacificum | reverse complement strand
CTACGAATCTACTCACAATCTATGGTTGAGCAACGAATAGACAAAGACGGAAGTTCAAAGCAGGGCCCTTTCACGTTCACTATCTCAACTTATATATCTGCTCATTGTATCTTTTGCAAGCGAAGCTGCAATGGGTCTTCTAGTCTGTAACAATTGTCTTAAAGAGCAGATCCTGTAGTTTCCGAAACAAAAAAAAGAGTCAATTTTCTTTCTTTTCTGCCCTATTCCCAGGCAGGTACACTTACTCGTGTCATCGTTGAGTTTGGGGAATTCATAGATGTGTTCCACAGTATTGCGACTGTGAGGGATGCAAAAGCCAAACTCAAAATCAAAGCACTTGAGCGTCCTGTCCCTGAAGTAGTGTTTCTCAATCATGCGGAACTTGTTAACTGGTTTGTCTCCTACAATAAATTCCACACTGAGGAAGCAAAAACATGAGCATTGTTTCACTTCAGTTTGCAACATTATACTAAAACTTAGCGCACCACCTTTTTATTTAAATTATTGATCAGAAATAGACTAAACAGGGGAAATAATGTTTTTCATTTATGACAAACGTCACAGTGAAGCCATATCCAACAACTTTCACAACAAACCAGAATTTTCATTAAAAGAAATACAAAACTCGAACACTATGTTTGTTTACTTTCCTTCCACATAGGTAAGGTTATGAACTGAGAAAAGGTTTAGTTCAAAGTATCTTTGACATGACACTGCAATTCTGTTTTTGAAATTAAATATATAAAAAAGAACACGCCATTGAAATTATTTGTATGTGCAAAAGAAAATAATTGTATTTAATGCAGACTTACGTTGCCCCTACAGTCTTCAGCTTCAAAAACTGTGGCGTGAACTGATATCGGACAAACCGCCCAGAGTTGGGATCTTCTTCGGGCCCCGGGCCTTCTTCATCTTCCTCTCCTTCTTCTGCAAGGACAAATTATATCATTGTAATTTAATTGAAAGAGAAGGAAGAATATAATATTAATAATCTACATGAAGGCTACACACATACTAGTGTACTTAATAAAGCTTTAAAAGCTACAGAACTTACAGCAAACAATTTTTTTTCAGAAAGTGAACAAGTTGCACAAAAAAATGACCAAGAAGACATATCAAACAGTTTACTATTTTAAAAATAGCCATTTAAACACAGGAGACTGATCACATACTGCACTGTATCCCTGATCATTTTAAAGTTTAAAAATCACCATAAACAAAAATGTTAGTAAAGAACTGATAGAAAGCCATGTCTGGTTTTTATTTTTACTTACCAAGGTCATACGAAGGTGGGGGTTTTGCAACCTCAAATAACACTTGATTAGACTCCATATCTCGTAGCTTGAATCTGGTGAAGTCTATTCCATATATATTGGCTTCTGTAGGACACAAATATTCTGGGGGAAAAAACAAAATAAAACACTGGTTGTATATTTCGTCACTTATCTTGTTACAATGTATTGAACATAGAGAATTTCATGAAGCTATGGGTGGTGTCAAAGCATGTATAAGCATGTCAATTTCTGCAATCACAGGGAGGGGGGAGGACTTTTTTTTTTTACTACAACTATGTATGCTCTTTGTGTGTGTGTGCACCAATGTGTAGTGTATATGTGTGTGTGAGTACTCATGCATATGTGTATGTCTGTGTAACAAGTTCCTAGATGTGCTGCCTTGAGTGTGCATGAGATGAGATGTCAGTCAAAGCTGTACCGAAAGTGAGCAAAACTACAGTCAAACCTTGTTATACCGCCAACTTTGGGACTAAGAGAAAGTTGGCGGTATAATAACAGGGTCTGTGTTAACAGTATGGAAATATTGTGCACCCATCTTAGGAGGTGGTTGAATGTTAGTAGTGAGTGTTTTTGTTGGTTTTTTTAGTGTGTTTTAAATATAATCGCAGCTACTAGCAGGTCTTGTAGTGGACTAAGACTTAAATTTTTATAAAACAAAACAATTATGTCTTGTTAGTGAATCTTTTGCCTAGAGCCTTGAGGCAAGTTCATTTTTCGGCATCCGCCATTGCGAGCATTGTCAATTCTCGGTCTTCTGTGCCATTGTGTGTGTGTATACACGTGTGAGTATGATTTCAATGGCTGATGCCTAAAGTAGGCCTAAGGTATCGGTTACAGAAGTTGAGAGGAGGGTGTAAGTGTACCGGTAAGCCTAGATGACACAAGGCAAGGGCAGTCAAATGAGCATTTTAAGCCAATGCCTTCAGTCCTATTACTCATTACATTATAGAGTGATCTTTGGGGTGTTTGAAATATTCAACGGGCTGGTCGCCTTTCCCTACACCCCTGTCAAGCGGTCGTAATTCCCCACACCCATGTTGAGGTACCAACAGTTTGCTTTTCTCCAGTTGCTTTTACAGACCACAGTCATAAACACTTTAAACAGACACAGCAGTGCCTCAGCCATTAAGTGAAATGATATGTGTGAAGTGAAACTGTTTTTAGGTGGTCAAAATATGGGGACAGTTTACTCTACTTTGAGATTTTTTAAGGCGTAGTAGTAGGCCTAGTAGCAGTAAGATTTAAAGTTAAAAAATTAATTAAGGCAGGCATTTGTAAGGCTAGAGGCCTAGACTAGAATTGATTGATATTTAGTAGGCTGAGGGCCTAATGACGATAATGTGATAATGATGACTTGATATTAATAGGCCGCTGTCATTTTAAACTGATAGTCTAGATCTAGATCTAGACTAAGAGATTTCTTGTGAAATGAGACTTTATAACTCACTTTCTGTGCTCTTTCCCAATCTTAGAACATCATCTGGGGACACAAAATCTTTCTTCAACAGTTCTTCCTCTGATACCAAATCTGCTTTGGACTTGGCTTGTCTGCGAAGAAATCCCTCTTTCTTCTTTGCTGTCTTCGCTTCGGAACTCATGATGACTTTAGCCTGCCAGACGTTCCCGTTTGTGACGATGTTGATTTCTTCACAAGACTTCAGGGTCCGGTCGAGAATGTAAACAAACAGTTCGGCCCAGTTTCTCGCTTAAATTTCACTCAATCAATCAACAAATAAGTCTATCCCCAGAGGAAAAAGTTGACGAGTACAATGAATGAAGATATTTGCATCAAATACGGCTATATAACAGAGAAGAAGGGACTACGAATTAAGTTCTTTGTCTCAGCACCGACAACTGAAATCGCCAGCCGTGCTTTGTTTGTCACCCCTTTCTCCTGTCTCTCTGTCACAGAGCGTCAATCATGGCGGCGTTGACGATAGGAATGTTGGGACAAGCTAAGGGAGATTACGCAAAACATTATTGATCAGTGAATGAGTTCAGCCCCTGTAGGCCTATCAGTGTGTGAACTCGATCGTGCGTAGGCAGGCCAACCATACTTAACCATACCAGACGTACATGTCGCGTCGGGCCTTCTTCGTGATTCATGGTACTCCCCCAAAACTCAATGAGCCAACAAAGATGTGAAATTAAGAATATAAATAAGCCTAATAAAATCGCATGCGCAACTCAATGACAATCAGTCTTATCGGCTCCACTTTTCGCTGAAGCCAAAAATACTGCTTTCCTGTCTGTACAGTTTCTTACCTACGTTTTATTACAGCAGGTCTGTGATTGATTACACTCCTTTTTTTCCCCGTCGAAATCTGAGCAAATTAGCGCACAAATAGGGCTATTCGGCGGGGAAATGCTCTGAAACAGGATATAGGCCTAGAGAATCTAGGGGATAGCCTGCACATCTCGTTATTTTCAGTTTCAGGCTTCACGGAAACACCTTGCGTCGTGACTCACGTATGCCGTGAAGGTGCTAAAACTAGCCTACGTGGGACGCCATCAAGAACTCGTCATACAGCCACACGTTCATGTCCTCGACGTCAACGAAGTCGTCTGCGCAAGGTGTCTAATCGCTGTCCGCTAGCCGGTAAGTCGCTGTGGTGGTTAACAATAATTTTGCAAGCTTCATATTATGTACCGGTAACACTAATTGTGATTAAGAAATTCGCTAAAGTGAATACAGCAACGGGAGGCTGTATAAAAGACAAGAACGGCAATATACTCTTTGAAACAAAAGAAATATGTAAAAGAGGGACAGAATATGTTGAAGGGCTATTCAATGATGACCGCAAAGAAAATCCAGTTCAGGATCACCCCAAAGGCCCACCAATTCCAATACTGAAGTCAGAAATAGGAAAAGCCCCGAACACCATGAGAACCGGGAAACCATGTGGTATTTATAACATATCAACTGCGCGATTGCAAAAGTCCTCTGTATATGAGGCTGCAGTCATAAATGGAAGAAGGAGAAGAAGAAGAATTGAAATGCTACAAGTCTATAAGCACTTGTTTCCTCAACCACAAGAGAAGAGCAGAAAAGGAAGAGAAGGAAAAAGGAGAAAAAAAGACAAATTCTCCCAGCAACTAAGAATAAGACTGACGAAATGCTATATATGGCAGTAATTATGTCATGTGAAACACATGGACACTGACATCAGTCCTAGAGAAGCGTCTCGGGGCCGCTGAGACGTGGATATACCGCAGTAGGCCTAGTCCTTGACCGCAGACTAACCAGGCCTAGATATCTAGAACGTCATGGAAAGACAAGAAAACAAATCAGAAAAGGAACCAGAAATGGTAAAAACAATAGAGAATCGAAAGATAACCTACTTGGCTATTACTATGGACATGTAAGACGACACGACACCCTTCAAAGAAAGATAATTGAGGGAGAATTTGAAGGCAAAAGAGGCAGGGGCAGGAGGCGAAAAAGCTGGATAGAAAACATAGAGGAGTCGACCGGAATGAAGATCAACCAGTGCGGCGAGATAGCGACAGATCGGGACAGATGGAGATCCATGGCATCCAACCTTCTCAAGAAGACGGAACCCGGATGAAGGTGAAATGATAATGATTAAGCTTTATTATACAAGGGATTAAAGCTTAGTGCTCCTCCCATGGATGTTATGCTCCGTTTAATCTATTATCATGTAGGCCTACATCCTTTTTTCTTCTTCAGTTTTTTCTTACAGCAACCTCGGCGGTCTCTACTGTCACATTGAACCGGCGATATCTTGCTTGCAGCCAACTTGCAGCCATTTCGAAAAGTCGCCTTGTTGAATTGAACGCTTCCAAGAACGACCCACTTCTAAAAATACAAACTGGAAAAAATAACGAATACGGATGCTGAAACATCGTAAACTCAAGCAAACTGACTGTCGAGTGTAGGCTTGGTAGGATTTAAAACAGTCGTCCTCGGAGGAAGCACCCTATCTTCAACGAGAGAGATACTCTATTTTGAGAGAAGGAACTGAGTAGACATGTTTGACAGTCGTTTTAAGGTTGCAGATGAGATTGTCAATGGACTATCCATAAACTATCAAGAGACATAGTCATAGTAGTATAGTAGATAGTCTTACTTACTAAGAGTGTCATCGAGTCTATCATATAAACCATCATTCATAGTATTCATAGTCATATCTTCTATTAGTAGAGTATTAGGCCCTCTAGTTCTAGGCCTAATACAAGATTCTAGATTTTATTTTAAATCTAAAAGATCAATGTAAGAAGAAAAAGGAGAGCCTAGGCCTATTATTATACTCATCATACTGCAGTGAGTTGAGTGAGGTGAGAACCCCCTCTCTCTCTCTCATCTCATTTCCATTCCATTGCTGACTCAACTCTAATTTATTATTAGAATCCAAATCTCTAAATATGGGGTCAAGAGAATTTGTGTGTGTTTTGATTGGAGATGAGAACAAAAGATTTTTCCTGAGAGATGTGCATGATCGTGGATTGTGGCTTCCATTTGAAGAAAGAGCTGAGCACAGCACTTTGAGGGGCACTGCTCAGAAGCTGATTGAACAGGTAGATAATTGGGTAAACATGAATTTTACCGTCGCTGGTGGGCGTCGTCTACTATTGTTTACTAGTCCGCCATCTTGGATTGGCGACAAGGGTGTGCGAATACCGTAACGAATTCAGCATGAATGTCAAATGGCCAATTTTACAAGTATGGTGTCGGACTTCGGTATTCGCCCACCCATCTCGCCCATCCAAAGTCGCGACAGTAAAATTCATGTTTACCGATAATTGTATTGTAATCACAGTACTTGAGTACTGTACTTGTACTTATTGTTAGTGTTAGAATCTAGATCTTTTCCGTACACTGTATTATGATTAAGATTACTATATATTTAATATAATAAATATACCTAAATCCTGAACATCATGCCGAACGTTTGGCACATTTATTGATTTAACTCGTTTGGTCTCCAAGCTGGTAACACAGGAGTTCGAATCCCTCTGAGGACAATCTGAACATGGCGGGTTGTGTGAACGGATGTCAGAATATGGGTCCCACCCTTTATAAGATTTAATATAGTGTTGCTAGGGGTGTCAAACTCAAATAGTTTTAGTTGAGAAGAACACAAGGGTACAGGACAGGGGAATGAAAAGAAATTGCTTTGACTTTGTTTGATACTTGATGCAGGCTTAGGCTCCCTATTCAATGTGGAACTATTAGTAGATTATGATGATGGTCATGGGAGGGTGGGGGGGGGAGCATGCATACAAATCAAATTATTATAATGCATTGTTTTAAACACATTGTCACTACACTAACATCACTGTTGTCCATCAGATCACTGGAGAAAAGTCTAGCCTGAAGAGCCTGCTGAGGAATCAGTTTGTGAGATTCACAAATGCTTCATCTCAGCTATTTGTATTCTTCTACACTTCTGTCAATTCTGAAACAGCAAAGGTGAGCTAAAGAAAGAAAACAGAATCTAAGAGTTAAAAGAGTATTATTTGGTTGGTGGTGGTTGATATGATGATATAGACAGACAACCTGTTTCATTTTCTCATGAAAATGCAGGCTTCAAGGATACTCAAGACTGTCACTGTATGATGTAATTCCTGTTCAAGTAGTTTCAGTTTGAAGTTGCTGACTTTGGGCAAATGCATCATGTTCCGTCACTTACAGTTTATTCATTCATATAAGACACAAAGTTTTTACCAAGTCTCATGGCTAATTTTATTTACAGTGCATGAAACTCTTTTTACTCTCTTCCAGTCCTGTGACAATGGGTTTTGGCTGAGTGTTGAGGAAATGAAGTCTGCATTAGAGGCTGAATCAGCCTTCCATTTGCTTGGCTTGGAGCCCTTGAAGCTAAGTCAGCAAGTGGTCACCTCAACAACAGGTATGATCTCTACGTGCTCCAATGCAATGCATGCTAGTATAATACTATTTTCCTTTATAATGTTCTAATAGTAATAGTATGTAAATATCATTCTTTCCTTTTATGCTCATAGTTTTGCATTATATAATTGTTTAGGAATATTGGTTGATAGTACTTCTTCACAATTTTGTCAATCAATGTTTGTTGAATTTTAGGTTGTTTTGCTTTTTGTGTGCGTGAATGGCTCAAATATAAATTGCCTTGTAGATGTGTCCCTTTATGAAGTTTGTCCATCAAGTACCTCAAGAGTTATGCATTATATGTTCATGTTCCTTAGTCCATTGTTTCCTTTCAAGAAAAGACCACAATACTTAAGAAATAATGTACTGTGTATATGACTTTTCAACTTCGGCCAAGACCCTTGAGGCAATATAGTGAGTAAATAACAATTCCAATTTGGAATCCCTCCAGGCAACCAGGTGCCGTCCACCACCATGAATGAGCTGTGTGTGGATCACTATGACATCAGCTCTGACAACCCTCAGATGTCAGCACACGAGGCTCTGGTTAAGTCAGCCAAATTGGGAAAGAAAGGTGCGGCGTTGCAATCCTTCCCAGCTATCAGACTACATGATTTATGATATTATTATACCCTTAGAACATTTGTCACAATCAACAACAAAAATCAACATTAAAAATATATCCTAGACTTTGTTCGCTGTGCTTCGGATTAAAAAGCTTTGCTATGTGCTTATCTTAAGTATATTATAGTAGCACTAACAAGAGCAAAAAAATCTGGTACTCAGTATTATAAATCTTCCCCAAGATTGTATAAAAAATGTTGTTATAATATAATAATACAAACCTGTGGAATGTTGTAATCGAGGAAAGAACAGATTATGGTCTTTGTAACTATTTTTCCAGTCAACTTAACACATTTCACCTACTAACTACTGCCTTTTAATTGATAAAACAAAAACTTTTAGGGCACCACTTGTAAAGGTTTTTGTTCAGTGTTTGTAAAACTCAGTCAATTTTTCATTCATATGTGATGTAAAGCATTAGAGGTTTTTGATAGATAAGTGTGCTTAAGGATTCTCTAATATAATCATGCTTTGATTTTGAGTATTCAAAAGTGGACTCGTTTAGTGAGAACTACACAGCAGATTAATCGTCACTGACTCTCTATTTGTAGAGCAAGACTTGCTGTTCCAAGAGTACATAGATTACTGCCATCCCAGTCAGAACATGAACCAGGCCACTTTCACCTCCTACATGACCACGGCCAAGGGGGCTCGGTCTGATACTGTGCCTGCTCTCTTCTTGTAAGTCTTCATTTAGTTGTTTACATGTATGGTATAGGAATGTATGTTTATATATGTATGTAAGCCTATGCCTTCTTCTTCTTCTTCCAGTTATGACTGCAGCCTCATATATAGAGGACTTTTGCAATCGCGCAATGTGACTCTGTCTGCAATGCCTTTGGGGACATTAAAAACACACACCAGCTGTTACAAAACAATGTATAAAAGCATGACTTTTTATTCATGAAAATTGAAAATCTTTCTTAAAAAAGAACTGGTGCCTTCATAAGGCTATTAATGTATCATTATTAATTTATGTCATTGTCTATTCCTCTGTCCATTTGTGAACTGTCATCGTCTTTGACAAATAAACTGTATTAAAAGATGAGAATCTTGTTCACATGGCACAGTCATTGTCTGCATCATAGGAAAGTCACCAAATTTAGACTTTACACAATTACTGTAATTCTTCTAAGGCAGTGACTCTTAACCTTGTTAGGGGTATAAAACCCCACAAGTATCATCATGTGCACATTGACTCCCAGAGCCTGACTCACTGAATCCTTAGGATGCTATTATCATACCCAGTTAAGAACCATTGTTCTAATAGAAGAAACAAAATCGCATCAGCTTCAAAGCAAACTCGTGTATGGAGAAAATACATTTTTGTGTTTTTTGTGTTTTGAAAGCCTGCATTTTTGTTGCCGATACTGAATTTGTTACAAAGAAAGAAGTGTTTTCACTTTTAAGACAAATTTCAAACTTCAAATTGATATACCCCCAGAGCCTTTGACTCACACAAGAAGCGAATGCTGACCTACCGAGACGTCATGCATGGGCTAGCAGCCCTAGAGCCCTGCACCCAGCACGGAGGGTTGCCTGCAGAGATGAGGTGTCGATACATGTTCAGGTTCTACGACACCAATGGAGACGGCTTCCTGCAGTATGAGGAGTTCAAGCAAGTTCCTCAGCAACTAGTTTTCTTTTCTATTTTTAGCTCAGCTGGCTAGGAAATGCGATCCTATGGGTCACTCTGCATTTGTGTTTCTATCCTACATACAAACGCCACAAAACTGAGGAAAACTTCATTCATTGAACACCTGTTAAGGGCAACCAGCTCACAGCACAAGAGACTTGACAACAACAATTGATATCCTAATCTGAAAGTGTGTTTAGTGACACAGAGCACTGGATAATCAGCCATAGCTATTTGCTATTAATGTTTCAACATTTCATATTTAGCGCAGTGTTATGATAGCTTTCATATTTAATTGCATCACACAATTATAGGGCCTAGTTTATGACTTGTGGATTGCAGGTCTTTGTGTTTGCAGCAACACAGTTTTCATAAAGGAGCCTCTAGAGTACTGGCAGACAAACAAAGATTTATAGAAATTTTGTTTTCCACTCTTTCACTGTGACGATTTCCTTCCTCAGGGGTTTGGTGAAAGACATCCGAGATCACAAAGGTTTGCCCAATGATGAGACATCCCTTGAAGAGGACGCTGTAGCCAGTGCAAAGTAAGGGCTTCACACTCTATGTCACTTGTAGTATAATTTCAGTTTTGAATAACCATCAACCAGTGGACAATTGAAAGAAACAAAGTATTTTCTGAAATGTTGATTCATTGATATAGTTGATAAAAGATTGAAGGCCCATATGATGAACAAGAGCACGCCCAATTTGTATATCGAGAGCCTCATATGATTGTTGTGATGTTTGAGATTGATTCTCTGGTTGAGTTAAGTGTCAACAAAATTAGGTCGTGTAAGAGGTGAGACCCTCATATTCATGTCCATCTCCTATTAATCATAACCACACAAAAAAAGAGGAAGACCTGACTTGACACTGTTCCTGTGTCTGTGCAGGCTGTTTGGAGAGGAAACTAAAGACAATCTGCCCAGCTCTGACTTCCTCAATGCTGTGGGATCCCTCAAGTTCCGAGGCACCTCCATCCTCTTCAGACTGCACCAGTCCTGTATGACCAATCTAAGACTGTGAGTACACTTAACTATGTCTTGTAACATGTTGACATTTTTCTTCTTCCCTTACTTAAAAACAATAAAATATGAGTGTTTCAACATATACACACCAGTAAACTGACCCAAGAACACCGGAAAATGCTACTACATTGGGCCCAAAGAGCATGGAGTCTTATTCTTATTTTTTGAAAAGAGAACTCAGAAGCTTTTGACAAATTGTAGGCCTGTATTTCAGCCATGTATGCCTTACCAATAGATCATTATACTTACAAATTTACTAAGAAGCTACTAGATAAGAAGAAGGTCAAAGGTAAACGAAAAGCGTAACACTGTGTTTTGTGTATGGCCAGGGCTCGTGAAGGAAGCCCCTTCAGCGACAGTGACAGTGATAGCAGAGAGGAGCCGCCCACCAAACGGTCTCGCCCCAAACTGCTAGACTCTAAGAAGCCCAAAGAGAAGGTTTCAGAAGGTGAGCAATTGGCTTCACGTCTGTATCAATTTATGCTGTTTCTCTGACAATGCTTGGACAATTATTTGTCAAAAGTGTTGTTATGCTGTCAAACTTATTTTCTCTTTTTTTCCCCCTCTCTAGTGCTAATCAACAACAATACATTTATTTTTTTTCAATTATAGTTGAAATTTTTGGACAATGCTTGGAAAATCATTTGTGAAAAGTTTTTTTATACTGTCTAACTTATGTTCTCCCTCCCTGTCGCTTATTGGCAACAATATAGTTTTTTTCTTTCAATTATAGTTGGATTTTTTCCCCTCTTTTCTCATTCTAGTTACAAGTAGACTAGTCACCAGTGTTGATCTGTTCATCCCTTTGTTCCACAAAAGGCATAATAATAATAGCATTTATATAGCGCTTTTCCCCGCTCTGCGACAAGCTCAAAGCATAAGTCAGTAGCCACTATGTTACATCAGTGTTTGTACAATGTCCCCCACTATGTTACATCAGTGTTTATCTTCTTCTTCTGCTAATCCAGTGATCGTTGAGCCCATGCTCTTCGATTCAATGCCATGTAGTAGTATTTTGAGGTATTCCTCAGCTGGTCTGTAGTGGTACATCAGTGTTTGTACTATGTGTCCCCCCACTATGTTACATCAGTGTTTGTACTATGTGTCCCCCAGATTCCTTATTCAAACAGCCCGAGGGCCGAGCCCCATCATCGGCCTCAGCCAAAGTGGCAAAGTATGACCTGGCCACCCACACAGTACGGGTCAAGCGTACGGGCACACTAGCTGAAGTCATGGCTCTCTGGGACCTACAGGGTGAGTGCTCAATGAATGAAGAAAGTCATTTGTATAGCGCACAAATCCATGTTTTTATGCTCTAAGGTGCTGCGACATCCACAGACAGAAATAATATACACAAAACTACAGTACTGTTCCTCTCAAACTGGGCCTGGGCTATACACATTATAATACATGTCCTAAATAGCAAAAAGATTAGCACTTGAATGCTCTTTTGAAGTCTCCAGTTAGTCACTTACACACACAACATTTTCTATCAAATGAATTTCATGGTTGTTTTTTTTACATCTATTAAGAACTCTTTTTTTTTTAAATCTTTGGGGTTTTTTTGTTATACAAACTAGCTTGATATCCGATTCTTTGCATGAATGATGCAGGAAGAAGTTCAATACAGAATTTAGCTACCGGTTAGCGCCTTTAAAATACGATCAGAATTAGAGATATCGGTACCAGATTAGTTATCACCTGAAAAATAGAATTACTTCTCACCTGGAAAAAAGGTTTCACTAAAAGACTTGTCACTATATTCCTAACTCCTATCTTATCTTATCTAATTTCCCCTTAATGGGACACTCCTATCTTATCTTATCTGATTTCCCCTTAATGGGACACTCCTATCTTATCTTATCTAATTTCCCCTCAATGATACACTCCTATCTTATCTTATCTGATTTCCCCTCAATGATACACTCCTATCTTATCTTATCTGATTTCCCCTCAATGATACACTCCTATCTTATCTTATCTGATTTCCCCTCAATGATACACTCCTATCTTATCTTATCT
>JAUELK010080035.1:1321-12481 GCA_031471215.1 Gastropteron pacificum | reverse complement strand
GGGGGGTCACTTCACAGACCCTATTCACAACAATGGAATCAAACAATACAACCACAAATACTACTAAAAGAAAAAGGCAAAAACATTTTTTTTTTAATGGCCCATAGGCTCTGTGGCGACTGCGTGTTGGCTTCAGCGAAAAGCGGAGCTCTGAACACTGGCAAATTTCCCTAAGATGGGATGAATACAGTATACGAAAATAAAAAAAATAAAAACTTACCAAGAGCATGACAAGCTTCCATCTTTCTTCTGGCCTGGTACCCTGTCTCTATATTGAGTGAGCGGACAAATGCAAACTGGTTGGACCACTGGGAGGGGGGAGGGTCGGTGGTTTGGGGCTGGTTCGTGCCCCGAGAGATCCCCAACATGTCCAGGGAGCACAAATCGTCAACACCTGGCAGCGAGGGCCTGTCGCAGCTCTCCACAACACCTGCCACACAAAGAAAAAACACAGGGATAAAATGGATTAATTAACAAGAAATGATGCGATGTTTGTGACTTACTACATGACTTCAGAAAACAAACACATCGCATTGAACAGATCTTCCAGTATGTAGACTAAACTTCCGTTGTGCATAACGATGATGGCAGCATTTAGAGTTCAATAGAGTTCGGCAACATCTAGATCTACTACATGTAGATAAAGAATCTAGATCAAATTTCAAATCTAGTGTATTTGTTGATCAATCCATGCCTTGGCCATATATTAAAGCAAGCAAGTATAACACGACTTAAATAGAAATACCATTTGCTTTTACAACAATGAACAAGAATAAGGAAACTGGTAGCTTTTTGTTTCTACACACGAGCGGTCATGTGGTCTTTGGATTTGTTGTGAACATGTCCATGGTGAACTTATCAATGCCCTAACCTTAATCAGTGGCTCTTAACCAATCCACGCCAGTTCCAAGTTTCATACAAATGAGCATTCACCAAACCCTTCTTTGATGAAAAGTCAAATACATGTAGGACTGTTTTCAAATTTAAGACATGGGAGACTCTGCTAAAGCCCTGAGAACGACTCATCGACGCCTCGGGTTTGATCGAGCCCAGGTCGGTAACCATTGCCCTAAAGAAATTAAAACACCACTTTCCTCTATGCCAAAGGGATTTGCACTGAAGCAGGTACCACTGCAAACCATTACAAGATTTCCTTCCACTTGAATCATATATTTTCGTATAATACAACACTAAGGCAAATTTCCCTGCCCTGAAAAGAGAGATATTTCTTTTAAGTATACAAATATAAAAATACAAATCTAAGCCCGTAGCAAACTGTGTGGAGAAAACCACACATACATACCCATCACAGTGAAAAGTATGAGGCCTTCTTTGCTGTACTGTTCAGTGCGCTTGGGCTGAATCAGCAAAACTTGCAGTTTGTTGTTTACTGGAGAATGAGACCAGTCTCTGTAGATCTTAAAAAAAAGAGCTATCAGTAGAGCTTAGTGACGTCACACACTGAACTAATAAAAATAGAGTTCACACTTTTGCTGGCTGACTTTTTGGCTAGCGGGATTTCCCCAAACCTTGTGTGCACCTTTAATAAATGCAGCGTTCAAAGTTGAATAGAGATCTATTGTATTGTTCAGTGCACAAAGACAGTCTATGGACTGTTTAATACGACGACACTCATTCATGAAAGGCACACATTCACCCACGTAGCACAAACAAACAGATCATCCTTGTCATAACACTTAAACACCCACATAGAAAGGAATGTCACACCAATTTTTCTGCACTTGTTCAAATGCGAACAGAAATCTGTATACATGTATTGTGTTTTTCAAGAGTCTAAAATCTGCCTTTTTTCCTCACTCGCCTTAAATTAGGCCCTGCGTACTGAACAAAACACAGGTTTCGAAAATGGTGGACTTGGGTCATGATTTTATATTTTACACAATAAAGTATCAAAACAATTTTTATTTAGATCTTTTTTTTTTCAATCTAAAGGGTCTTAAAGCCAGAGGACATTTTCTGCTTGAACTGGTGTGAAAGAATTCAAAAAGTTGACCACAGCACATGGGCAAATTATATTAATCACAAAATAGTCTCCTTACTGAGTCCCATAGCTCATACAGCATGACGGAAAGCGTCACTTTCTGGTACTCTGTGATTGAGTTGTAGTACAGGCGAAGCTGATGATGGGCCTTTTCAGTGAATGTTCCAAAGGGGGGATACCCTTTTTCACCTCCCCCTGAAAGTTGACATGCCAAATGAAATGTACATTAAGAAAGAGTACATGATAACGAAAATGTTTGATTTATTTTATGGAAGTTAATGATTAATTTACATGAATTGTTTTAAGGCTGGAACAGAAGAAAAAAAGTGATCTGTACTCAAAGTCAAATGGAAGAAAACATTCCCTTACTTCATACGTAATGGGTTTTTTCTTAGATCACATATTATCTGAGAAATTTCAGATTGAAGAAATGGATTATCACAGGTATATATGCAATTAACAAAAACAAATAATGGAAAGCAACATGAAGAGTGTTTGCATAAAGTGCTTTGGGGGTACTGTATAAGTATAGCTGGGAAAAACGGTATATTACAACTGCTATCTATTATCAATTATCATCATTAATATTTTTATTTTTCTTATGATGATGATGATGATGATGATGATGATGATGATGATGACGATGATGATAACAATGATGATGATGATGACGATAACGATAATGATATTGATGATGATGACGACGACGATGATGATGAATATAACTTACTCTTATGCTCCTCTAGCCATGAGGTTTTCCAGAAAAGAAACTTGGCCAGGAAGCTTGCCTCTGTGAGCCAAGACTTACACGGCACCAGCTTCGGGTGTGGCTGGACCCTGGCTGCACTAGAAGACGATGTGCTGCCCACAGACTCTATATACTGAACAGTGTTCTGAGCAGGATCGAAATTCACCTTCCGTTTCAGCTTGTGATCTCCGGATAGAGTGTTGGTGTCTTTGTCTTTCAGAATGCTTTTGCCAAAATTTGAGGGGGGTCTGGGCTTTGAGCTGGAGAGGTCACTGGCTTTGGGTTTAGGTTTCTTGTGTCCTTTGTGAGGTGGACAGAGTGAGGCAAACCCAGCGAAAGGGTCATTGTGTGTGGATGTTGATGGTGCTGGTGCATGACTCAGACTGGATTGAGCGCAAGTTGGAATTGTCGTCAGGCAGTTAGACGCTGTCGAGGCAACGGATGAGCTGAACACAGGTGAAGGAGTACTTGCAGTGCTAGTAGCATTTGAAATCGATTGTGTACATACAGACTGATTACTAGACGGCAAGATGGACGGGGCAGCAGAAACGGCAGACAAGATGGGGGACTGATTTTTCGGGATGGTTACGCTCTTGTCCTGGGTGTTTGACTTGCTTACATGTACAGATGCATTTGAGCTTGGACTACTAGATGGCAAAATGGACGGGGCAGCGGAAGTGGCAGATGAGATTGTAGATTGATTTTTTGGGAGGGTTGCACTCTTCTTATCTTTGGTGTTTGTACTGCTTACATGTACAGATGCTTTTGAACTTGGACTACTAGATGGCAAAATGGACGGGGCAGCTGAAGTGGCAGATGAGATTGTAGATTGATTTTTTGGGAGGGTTGCACTCTTCTTATCTTTGGTGTTTGTACTGCTTACATGTACAGATGCTTTTGAACTTGGGTCTGGATTACTGTTGGAGAGTGGAGGAGTTTCGATCCTTTTCCTTTTACCAGAATGAGTCAAAGTACTGGGAGCTTTAAATGTGGCAGATGTTGTCTTGTCCTCATTGTTGGCTTGTGGCTCTGATCTCTCTCTGTCCTCCACAGATTTACCAGGCAGACTATGATGGTCCTCGGCACCTTTTACGGTATTCTTCATGACAGGAAGAGCCTTGGTGAGTATGGGCAGCCCCAGAGCCATCATATCCTGAGTGCATGGCATCTCCACATCCTCATTGTCCTGCTGTTTGGGCTTTTCCTTCAAGCCAGTACCTTCCTCAGGTTGACCGTATAAACGCTCCTTCAGCTTCCTTTTGGCTGCTTCTATGCCACTGGAGATTTCCTCTGATTTTTGCCTGCCCAATGTCCTTCTGCCCCTTGTTGAAGATTTCCCTTTCTTCGGCAGATGATTAGGTTTCACTATTGCTCCTCTCTTGTTCAATGTTTTTTCCTTTCTTGATGAAGAAAGCCAGGTCAAGGTTGGAGGAGGTGGGGTCAGTTTTGTCTTTTTCACAACCACCTCATCAGGTTTCTCTCCAGGATGGACTCTTTTCATTCCATCCTTTCTCAAGCCTGATTGCACTGTAACCATATGTGTCGACACAGGAGGCCTTGATGCTGATGGAACTTCTTTTGGAGTTTTTGATGCTGACCTAGAATCGCCTGAGTGTATGGCGGGCACATAATTCTTCAAAAGTCGATAATCCCCAGGCAGGGTCTTGTTCAAAACAGCCCTACTTTCCCCTGGAAGGTTTGTTGTATCCTTGGCCTTTATTTTGTCCTGTTTTTTAGTAGTGTCGTCCGAAGGAGACATGAAGAAAGGATCATACTCCTGAGTGTCCATACTTTCCTCTTCAGAGGAACTTCTCCTTTGTTTCTTTAATTCTAAAGCATGATCAGGACTTTTCTCTCTGGTTTTGTCATCCTGCCCAGTACTTCCAGTGCAGGAGCGTTCACCAATGTCCTTCACAGCAACTTTGTCTACTTGTTTATTCTTTATTCCTTCAGCAAATAAGGTGCCTGGTAAACTGTCATTAGAATCTTCAGCCACTGCAATCCTTCCATACACTTTGTCTGTGTCACGACATGCACGCTCATCTTTCTGAGAAGGGATTTCGTCATTCTGTACCTGCTCACTTGCTTCACTTTCTACAGTACTTTCAGATGTTTCCACTTGATCCTCTTCCATTTGGGATTCGGCATATTTTAAGAAGAAGTCCTCTGGCAAACTATCCTCAGAATCATCCAAAATGGGTCTCTTCTTCTTCTTCTTACTATGAGGTGCTGGCTTCTTGAGACTAGAAATGGTCTTATCAAGTTTACCTGAAGAGCCCGCCACCTCAGTCTTGTTGCTTTCTGAATTGTCACTATTATCAGAATGTTTAGTCTTCCCCGTTTTAACACTGTGTGACTCTTTGCAGCCTACTTTAGAGGAAACATTTTCTGGAGCAATGTCTTTTAAAAGTTTGTCAAACAGATTTTCTGAACGTGACACTCTATGAGGATCTGGCCGTCCTTTGCCAAATCTGTATGCATTAGTTTTATTGGTGTTGGGTCTCGAGGCTGGGTCTACTTGTGTTGACGCCATGTAATGCACTATATCATCTTCGGGGGATAGATCTGCTACGGCCGGAGCCCTGGACTTGTCCATTCCTACATCTCCCTCGCTCCATTGTGCCTTGATCTCACTTCGATCATTCTCACTCGCTGACAGAATGGCACCTCTTTCAGTAGTGCCTGATGTCTTATTGTCTGTTGGGTCTGATGTTTGCTTTCTTTTTTGTTGAGACATTCTCTCAAGTTTTGAGTTCTTGTCAGTGTCTGAATCCACCTGAGTGTCCACGTCATAGAGCTCCCAGTCTGGTGGCTCAGCCGGGGAGGATGGGGGATCCACTTGAGTGGCCACGAGGTAGGGGTTGTCCTCCTCTGTCAGGTCCACTGGGCTCCCCTTGACATCATCACATACCCCTGTGATAACACCCCTCGAGGCGAAGTGTGATGAATCAAACTGAGTCGCTATGTCATACGGATCAAATGGTTCATTCTCTGGGCTGGCCAAAGTCTGATTACTTTCACAATCTTGTTGTGAAGCTTCAGCATACTCTACATTGTCTTCTTTATCATTGTCAGAATGCTTGACTGTAACAACACTGCCGTCTGTACGAGAATCTTTATGGGCAGCTTTTATATTGCGTGTGGGCCCTTTATCCACTTGAGTCATTGTGGTATATGGGTCAATGAATATTGACACATCTAGGTCTGAGGAATCACTCTCTGCAGCAATCTGTGTCGCATTACTGTATGGGTCAACTTTCGTCTTTGAAAGATTCCCATGTTCTTTTCCTGTGTGATTTTCCACATCAGATGAATCTGAAGAGTCACTTTGTATGACTTGAGTCGCCAAAGAGTATGGATCTTTATCACTCTCTGAATGATAGTGTTCTCTGTTACTGTCTTTCCCTCGTTTCTTGGAAGAGAACTCTCCTTTTCTAACATAACTGTCTGTGTGAATATTTTGTGGAGAGTTACTTTTCATAACTTGAGTTGCGATAGTGTATGGATCCTCCGTCGAATGAGGTTGTCCCTTTTTGTCCCCAACACCATATTTTTTAGAGATTAGCTTTCCTTTTCTTACACAATCCTCTCCATCAGAGGACTCTGAAGAATCGTCTGTAATAGCTTGTGTTTCAACACTGTATGGAGATTCTTCAGTATTTAAATTCCTGAGCCTCAAGCGTTCACTTTCAACCTGTCTATTCCTATCACCATCATCTGTATCCAAAGAATCTGAAGAATAACTGTGTATGACTTGAGTCTCCATGACGTATGGGTTGTCCATGTGCTCTGGGGAGGAATCATATTCCCCTCTATCGGTTGTTTCTTCATTTCCTTCTGACACATCCACTTGTGTAGCGCAGAAGTACAGCTCGTCAAGATCCTCTTCAGCTTTTTTCCTCAACTTTTTCATTTGATCTGAGACTGGGGGTGAGTGTGACTCTTCCTCATCCGAGTCTGACACAATGTCTTGATAGTCTACTTGGCTGTGGCACAGGAAATCCTCCTCTCCCATCTCCAAGAGAGCTTCATCAGACAGATCAGAGTCCATGAAGGCGTCCACGACACTTGAATCATCACTCTCCACTTTCCCTTGGCTGGAGCCAGCCTCAGCTTCTTCGCTCCGGGGTGCATCAGATGTTGAAACGTCCCATCCAACTACCTTACTACTCTGATTCGTTTTAGTTTTACGAAGTTCTTCCATATCTTTTTGAGTCAGAGGCTTGTGAAGTGAGAGTGGCATCAAGACGAAATTCTCAGACTCCTTGACATCCCCACTTTCACATAGTTCTTGTACAGATGATGCACACCCACTACTACTAGCCTGCCATGTAGGCACACTGGTACTTTTAGCGGCTTTTGAATTGCGAGAAGACTCAACGGAAGCATGACACAGTTCTGCATTTTCTCCATCATCCCACCAGTTGGCACTCTCCTCCTCCTCCTCCTTGACAAGGATGCTGTCAAAGTCCTCTGTCATAGACTGGCTAAGGAAAAGTTTCTCATCATCAGAGTCATAGACGTAAACAGCATCATCAACACCAGAGTATGTGGAGTCGTTCAAATCCTCTGCCTCCTGTGCGTCCTCACTTTCTGATGTTGTCATGTGTGCCTCATCATTATCTTCCAATTCTGTCCTTGATGTCCCACGTACTATGCCAGAGTTCATTTCAGAAGCATCTGAAACTTCAGCAGGAGGCGTATTTGAACGAAAAAGTGAGACAGGCTGATACTGACCAGTTTTCTTTTTATCAGAAGAGTTCAAAGACAAGGACACTTTTGTTGGTTCAGACTTTGAGTATTTTGATGATTTCTTCTTTTCATCACAGCTAGCAATCTCTGTGGTACTGTCTTCAGATTGGCTTGATTCCGCAAGTCTAGAAATGGCAGAGGTGACCTTTGTCCCGAGACTGAATTCAACCACGGGCGAATCCTGTGTGAACATTTGGGAGTAGGTGGAGGAGGAAGTTTGCCTGAACAAGTCAGGAGAGGATTTTTGCCATGTTGGCTGACGAGTAGATTTGTCAGGTGTAGACAGTCCAGCCCTATCTGAACTTGACATCCATTTCTGAAGTGTAGGTTGTGTTAACTTTTCTATTGAAAGTGTTGGAATAGATAAATCTCTATCTAGACTGTGGACTGGAGAGAGTGAGTGTATAGGCTGTAGACTGGGCATTGCATTCTGGGATAAGGAAGAAGAGAGATTTGAAGATGACGATTTCTTCTTCTCAAACTCACAGGGCTGGTCCTGCAGGCTAATTATGGGACTAGATGAAGAATCAGACACAGATTTCGAAGCATGGGGTCGTAAGTGGGGAAGGTTCTTCATGTGTTTGATGAAAGAAGCACTTGTTGATTTAGTCTTAGAAACATCACTTCTCTGCACTTGTTGAGAGGAACCACCACTTGTGGAGGGGAGGCTGTATTCAATGGTAGAGTCTCTCTCAAGCGAATGAAGCATAGGAGGACTTTGAGTATTTTCATCTAGAGGATCGTCATACACTAATGTAGACTTTGAAGATAGGGTTGGTGGTTTACTTGAGAACAGTGGAGACACATCACATTCTGGCTTTCTGTCCGACTCAGAATATTCAAGCGTAGACTCTGAGTGCAGATTTGTTGTCTTTTTCTTCTCATCCTCAATGTCAAAGCCCCATTCCTGTGTCTCTTCTTCTAAATCCCCAATGATCTCTGTGTCAGCATTGCTATTTGATTTATTTTCTTCGAATTCCTTTGATGATTCTGACTCCTCCATTGCAGCAGATACTGAAGGCATGTTTCCGGCAGTGTGAGATCGAGAACTTTGAGCATTCATCATTTTCTTGGCCTTGAAAAACATTTCTTTCACGACATTCTTTTTTTTAAGCAGGGAACTCATGATTTGTGAAGGTTTTGATGAGCTTTTAGTATTCTTTTCAATACAAGGATCTTTTTGACTGGTCAAAATACTCTGAGAGTCTTCATCGTCACTTTCATCATCAGAGATGTTGACAACACCAGCAAAGTCATTATTGAATATGTTTGGCCTTAGCCTTACATCGTTTCTAACAGTGGCTTTTGAAGACTTCAGAGACAAAGTTTTTCTGCTTTGTTCTTCTTCACTAGATTCAGGTATGACCATGCAGTCGGAATCTGAGTCACCAGAGCGAGTGAGAGCATTTTCATTTTTGTCATTTTTACTTGATGAAACACTCTTTCTGTTTTCCATCTCAAAGATGTGATCACCTTCATCACTTGAAGTCTCGTCAATCACAATGTCATCTTTAAGCAGATATTGCTCTTTCACTCTAAAACGTTTTTGCTGCTTTTCATTTCCTAAATCTGAGATGATATCCTCTTTTCTCTTTGCTTTGCTATCACATCTCTGCTGTGCTTGGGTTCTTTTCCTGCCTGTAGGAAACTCCATTTTTCCACATAATTTAGAAAGACTGCTTGAACAGTTGTCAATATGTTGTAACAGTGTTCCTTGTCAGAGATCCTGAAAAACAATCAAAAGATCACATTACAAATTAAATTAAATCAAACAACACTAATCTCTAGATCTAGATCTAGAGACTATAGTCTATAGTGACAAATACACACATTTTGTTTTTTGTACCAGTACTTGCACTAACAAAAACTGAGAATCTACAGCACTTTTACTGATGTGATATAAATATGCAGGCAGACAATTCAATTGTAGAAGTTCACTGCATATTTTCATATAAAAAAAGGCTTGTATATTGTAAGGTCTTTAACTTTAAAGAATAAGTCCATTCCATGATGATAATAAACAATAATACAAATACAATACAATGTAATGTAGATACTAGATATCTAGATCTAGTCTATACAACATAACTAGACTATGTTTACTAGATCTATATTATTATTCTAGATCTCTGTATAACTATACTCTAGATCTAGACCTAGACTAGAGTCTGAATCAAGACTCTAGCTAAAAAGTTGTTTCTGAGAATAAGTCATCATAGTCATAGACAGTATGAGTATGAGTATGAGTATGAGTAGAAAGAGATGTAGATCTATTGTAATTGTAAGGACCTGGATAAACTACATGTATATTATCTAATCCATCTAGATCTAGATCTATGCCTCCTTACTCCTTGAGAAAGGGTAGGCCTAGATCGAAATTAAAACTGAAACTCAAAGGCTTCCATGAAAACTTACTCCTCTTTTCGTTCGTGTTTGTTTATGTTTTGTTTTGTCTTCGTTTTGCCTTCCTTGGGAATCGAAGCTCAAAAGTAAGGCCTGGCTAAATCCGAGTACTTGCTTTGATATACCAGGATACTTAGATTTCCGAACCTTGATATAAAAATGTATGTAGGACTACTCGTTTGGCTCGCTCGGTTTCTCTTGGTTGTGTAAAAAAAGAAGGGCTGGAAGAACGAACACATTCGGCTCTGTTTTGTGCTCTACTTTGATTAATGTTTAGAGAGAAAATTGGAGAGTTTGGTGCTTCGCCATTGTTTTAAAAAAATGTTAGGGTACCAAAAGCATAGGTGAAAGAAAATGTCATACACTTTGTTGATAATTAAATTACGAAAATGTAAAAGTTGATTGAAAATAAAGGGGATGAACAAAAACAGCAAAATCAACATCAAATATATGATAGACTGTTGACTAGGCCCTAGTGAAGGTGTAGGAGTAGGACAGTGTGGGTGTGCCAACGCCTAGATAGGCTTGATTTGTATTAAGTAATCGTGATGACCACCTAAGGTTAAAGTCAGTGGTCTTTGTATCAACTAAACTTGCTGTTGCAAGTACGCCTCTGGTGAAGTAAGAATGCATAAATGATGATTCAGACGTATGTGTGAGAAGGCGACGAGAGGAACGTGAGACGTTAGTGAGAGGAACCTGAGACGTGAACTAGAGGGCACCTGAAGGCCAACCAGGTCACCACCAAGACAGATTTGGAATAATGTAACTGATTATGTTCATCCTTCATTGCAATGATTGTAATTAGCTATGAGCGAGAAAAAACACCCCGGCATTTCTTGCCGTTAGGTACTAGCGGGTCCGCTCAGCTCTCGCTTGTTGGTGTAAACAGTCATTGCACACGGAGAGTTTGTGTGCTGCTTGGCAGCATGGAATTTAAAAGCGAACTATCCGGATAACCGGATCTTCCAGATAGTTTGCTCGGAAAATCCGAGTAGCTAAAATGCGGGAATTGCCCGCAAAAAGCAGATTAGTAATTACACTGCTATGTTCCTGACGTCTGAAATTCATATGTATAGGCCTAACATTTTTAGGTGATGTGTGGTGGTTGTTGCAAAATTATATATTCTAGTCCCAAAAAGATAACGTCCATTATCTGGAAAGGGGGGGGGGGGGGGGCGTTGAAAGCTTTATTTGTTTACAACTTTAATTCAAAAATTAAATTTTATTTTTGTATTTTTATTTATTTGTTTTT
>JAUELK010079924.1:0-12483 GCA_031471215.1 Gastropteron pacificum | reverse complement strand
TCTTCTTCTTCTTCTTCTTCTTCTTCTTCTTCTTCTTCTTCTTCTTCTTCTTCTTCTTCTTCTTCTTCTTTGTTCTCCCACCTACAATATGTGATGTTCACCTGTTCACCTGCAATGATTTCCCAGGTTACAAGTCGGGTTCCAGCAGTGGCAAGGTGAGCCCAGGGCACATCCCACACCCCCTAGAACTGTGCAAGTCTGAAGCTCTTGGGGGCTCCCCTCAGGAGCTGTCGCCTACCAGCAGCAGCAGCAACGGCAGCTGGAGGGCCCGCCACTCCCTGGGCACCCCACGCAGTCTGACCCTCCCCTCCCCCACCACACCCTCGCAAGATGCCCGGCCATACAGCGTCCTCCGCAGGAGTGCTGGCCGTAAGGACAGCTTCAGTAAACAGGTGTTGCAGGGTTCCTTGTTAATGACTTCGGGAGACAGAAACAATTCTGGTGACAGTGCTGTGTCAATGTCTGGGTTATTTGGAGGGGACAAATTGGCTCCGTTGTCCTTGCCTCAGTCAGAGCTGCACGGGTTGGGGACGGGGTCGCCGGGGCCGGGCATGAATGGCTGTCGGAGCAGTGGCTCGTCAGGCTACTCGCTCACCCCACCCCTCACGTACAATCACCTGCGCAAAATGTCCGGGCCCTCTCCACCCACATCACTGAACTTTCACCCAGGAGCTTCGGCCTCAACTGAGTCGTCTCCCCGTGGGATGTCGAGTCTCTGTCACCGCAGCAGTCTCGGAGAGGCTGGGGAGCTGCAGTTCAAATCTCATCAAAATTACAAGGCTCTTAGCTCGCCTAGAGATGTGGGAAACGACAAGTTTGCCTCACTGAGCTCTCCCAGGGCCAACATACCTGAGCACTACCCAAAACCCCTGAGCTCTCCGCGAGATGTCAAGGATGTTGCAGCGCCTCGCTACAAGGCTTCCAGCTCTCCCCAGGAGCCAAAGATGTACAAGCCCCTGGCCTCGCCTCGTGACGGCCCCACCCCCAGCCCAAGGGATGCCACTCTAAGTGGCCCTCTCCCTAGCCCAGGGGAGGTCAACAACCCTGCCATGCCCATGGCCGCCTGGGAAGGGTCAGACCAGCTGACTGTGCCTTCTTCTCAGAGGGCACATCATGATCCCCCGCCTGCCAGCCCGAGGCGAGATCAAGCTTACACCTACCCCATGGGTGGGCTACAACAACACCCCCAGCCACCCCAGACACAACAAGCGGTCCCCACACAGAGTGAGTTTCACTCGGCCAAAACACCTTCTCCCCACAGTCCTGGCGGCGTGGATTCAGCGCCAGCCTACAAGACTCCCACCTTACCCTCAGGCCTGCCAGACTACCACGAAGCTATCGCTGCCATGCAGCAGGACATTTCTGACAAACGAAGTGCTGAGGCCTCCACGAACAACACTACTGCTGCCCACCACCACAACCTGCAAGCACCCTCAAACACCCTTCAACAGCCAACAAGTGCCCCACCGTACCTCCCCCAAGCTCCACCTCCTCCACATCCGCAGCAATATCCCCATCCTTCACACGAGCAGGCCAAACAGACGGCCCCTTCTCCTGCGCAGACTGGTTCCAAGCGTGCGGTGACGGACCACTACCGCCTGGCTCTCCAGCAGGGTACCAGCCAGTTGTCCGAGAAGCCTCCCAGCTCGACCCACGATGTGGATAGAACCTCAGCTACCCCTCTGCTGGACAAGCTGGCTTCACTGCAGTTGGCTATGGACATGCAGCAGCAGCAGCAGCAGCAGCAGCAGCAGCAGCAGCAACAGCAGCAGCAGCAGCAGCAACAGCAGCAGGTGTCTAATGAGCACCAGCAGCATGTGTCTAAGGAGCACCAGCAAGACAATACTACTTCTGAGAAAGATTCTTCTTCAAGCCACCATCAGGTTTGTAAACTTAAGCATTTTCAGCACACTCTTTTCTGTATGAGAATAAAATGAGATGTGAAAGTTGCCCAGCATGTACTGGAACTCCAGTGCTCAAAACTACCGGGAACATTTTTTTTCCGGTTTTGAAGAATGCAGAACATTTAGAAAACATTAACAATAATAACCGATTTATATCATAGCGCTTTTTCTCGCTCTACAGCAAGCTCAAAGCGCTTTACAGCACATTGACCCATTGACTCTTTTATGCTTTCAACCCTGGAAAGAACAATCATTATTCATTTCTTCCTCCAATTTAGAAGCAACAAGTCACCAAAATTTAGTTAGTCCCTTACTAAAAAGCACCTTATTCTTATTGACTGCATTTTTCTTTGAAGTTGTTTGCGTGGCTTTCGCATCACAGACTTGTGTTCTATCAGACAGACAAATTAGCACTGGCAGCTATGAAAGTCAAACAAATGATCAGCTTAACCCTATCCACGCATCGGGGGGGTCAATTTGTGCCCCAACACCTTTCTACCCATGTAGTTTTCATACTTAAACTAGAATTGAGTTCTGAAACTTCATGTAATCCTCAAAAACTATGACCAAACATACTCACCAGTGGTCACCTCTTTTTTTTTCCTTTCATGCATTTCGTGTCTAGGTGGGGTGCCTCTTTCACCCTGCATAAAAAGAAGAAAAAAAACAACCAATCCTGCATTATGGGGCATTTTTGTCACCCCACCTTGCAGAGCGCAAATAAATCCCCAGCAACATAGATCTAGTCCTAATCGCACATCGTGGTGTATTTTTGGTATCCCATTACCGACCGATTCTTCTTTATGATGTTGGGTGAGAAAGATACCTCATGATGAGCAAAAATGGTTTAAAAACATGATGCGCGGATAGGGTTAATTTTGATACTGCCACTAATTTGCTTGTCAGACTTAAGACAGAAAGTAGGTTCTCTTGCTCACTTTGTTTACTTCTAAAATTAGTAATGAAGTCACATGTGTGTTACAGACCACCATTGATGTAGAAGAGAAAGCAAGGTTTGAGGAGAACAAAGAGAACCTACACCACAGCATGCCGGACTCCAACTGTGGCCTGGAAGAAGCAGACAAACCCCAACAACAGCAACAAACTGCGGCCGGCACCGGGCGACCTCATGGCAAAGGAGCTCTCCACCCTGAGCTGAAACAGATCCTAGGCCAGTCGCATGCAATCTCCCTCCCCCTGATCACAGCCCTGTGCAACGACACTTCCTTGGTCCAGTCCTCCAGGTCACAATCCGGGTCACGGTCGTCTTACGACACGTCCACCGTGCGCTCGACAGACTCGCGGCTCACACGTTTATCCCACGACACAGACCCGCGGCGTTGGTCCTCATGTGGCCAGGGTGTCCCTGAAGTGTTGCCGGGTGGCGCGAATTCCTCGGGGCGGCCGTACTCCTGGCACAGTGAACACTTTGAGTTGGACACGCAGTTGGCTCTGCCGGTCAGCGAGCACCCACCCCCAGCCACGCCCGCCAACCCCCGCGCAGTCAACAACAAGCACCTGACCCTCATCAATCAAGCCGCAGACCTGCTACCCCAGAAAATGATCGAGTCTGATCCGGGGCCCTCCTCGCCGCGCACCAAAAACGTGTACACGGCGGGGGGCGGGTACCACGGAGGAGCCACAATCTCCTGGTGGGACAGTCCGCCTGACTCGCTGACCTCTGACCCCAGCTCGGCGGTGTGGGCGTTGCCGTACCATTACCCCCTGGCACACCCGGGCAGACACCCGAGTAGTGGCAGCCTGGCCAGTCAGCCACCGCGGGTGCCTCACAAGCTGACCAGCGGAGGTCACAGGGACAGTGACTCCAACATTTCACATAAACAGATGATGAAGGAGAACGTTGGCATTGCTTGAGGAGATGGAGACTTCTGTGAGAAACCAAAATCACTACTTCTCTCGTTATACAATGGCCAATCTTTTTTGCCGTGTGAAGGAGGAATGGTCAAAGCCGTCAAATTGTGTTTCTTCATTCTAAATTAGTGTGATAGTCATCACCTGAATAGAAGAAATGCTCAATTTCTAACCCGTTCTCTTTCCCCCACCTGAAGAAACGGGAGTCCAATCCTTCCTTTTTTCCCGTGTGAAGAAGGAATGGTCTAAAGCCGTCAAATTGTGTTTCTTCTTTCTAAACTAGTGTGGTAGTCACCACCTGAATAGAAGAGATGGTCAGGGAAATGTTCAGCTACATATCATCATGCCAAAAAGAAAGCACTCCAACAAGAACAAGAATTGACTGTAATGTATTGAAGAAATGCAGTAGCGTCATACTAACTAGACTTGACTACTTGTTGAATATTCATTGGCATTTCACTCACCGTCTTTTACATGGGACGAGTTATTCAGTGCATGCTTGATTCCCACAGACATGGCAGGCAGTCCAAAGATAGACACTGGTTGTGTTGAGGGGGCCATCCACGATGCAGGCTTCCCTTGAGGCCTGGCCTGTGCATGGCCTCTGCAGGCCAAAGCAAGCCTGAACCAGACCAGAATGCGGCATGTGCAGGCTTTTTGTACAAGCCAAGATTTGGATGGACAATGCGCGGCCTGGCCTCAAGACCAAGCCTAAAGGCGGCCTCAAGGTCGGGCCTCAATGGAAACCTGCTTTGTGGATGCCCCCTCCCTATGGTTTTCTGAGGCAACGCAAAAGACAATGAAGAAAGAGTCATTTAAGTGCCCCACCTTCCAACATTGATGTTGACTAAACTGGAATGTACTTGTACAGTAAATAACAGAGACTTCAGCATGTCGTTATCAGATTAATTAAGAACTGTTTTTACTGTTCCTGTAGATTTGCTGTAGGGTCTTGGTAGAATCCCAAAAATGTGGGTGAATTCACAAGTGAATAAATGTTTTCAATTTTGTTGTTTACCAGATTTTGTGTTAAATACAATATGTTTGGATGTTAAGTTCCTCACCTCCACTCATAAGAACTTTGATAATTTCAGTACTTTGGGGAAACTCTTTTTTTAAGAAAGGTTTGTCTGTACTTGTTTACTACATTGTTGTCTTCTTTTGCTTAGAGTACAACAAAATTGGACTCAAGACATGGCCTAAAAGAACTGATATCAACAGTAAACTGCACGGCCACAGAGAGGGCATTATAGACAGTGAAGTGAAAGCAGAAGAAGAAAAAGCTTCTGGGTTTTTTGTCCCCACCCCCTAGCCGCCAGCCTTGTTTGCCCTCTTATTTTTTTTTACTATTATCGAAGTTTTAAATGAATTCCTCTGTTACCACTGTACAAGTGCTTGCATGGACACAAAGAGAGTAAAGATTCAATTTCTCTGTGACAAGATGACAAGATCTGTTGGACTAATTTCTGCCTAAGCCAACACCACTGCATGTCACCAACAGGTGGACTGCTACAGACTGGTATAGACTGATATTCACCTGTAAATAGTTGAACTTATGAAACAGATGCTACATCGTGTGTGTATATATTATATCATTAATATATATATAAATTACAGATTACTATCATAGGTACAGTGTTGATCATGCCCTAACAATGTTTACCCACTCGCTTATTAATAGGCCTACTTAAGAAAGCATTAGCTCCACTTGTTATTGTAGAAGCTCAGTTGTAGCAAATGGTTTGGTTATATGAAGTTTCTTTGTAATGTAATGTGGTGCAAAAAACTTACCATTGTCTGTCACATCAATGATCTGACACAAAACCCTACACTATTGATATCATTGCTTCACTTACAGCATCATTAAACCCAGGATTTAATTTCAACTCTTTATGAATGCCCGGCTGGACAGTGACGGTCTGCTACTTCTGCCTTAAGCCCAAAAACTTATTTGAAATTCCTGATTTAAAGAGTTAAAAACTTTCAGGTTTAAAAAAATGTCAGCCTAATGCTAGGTCTTTACCATTTGTTCCATTGCATTTCAAGTTTAGCTTTTGTTATTTGTAGCAGATTTGGCACATTATTATAGCCGATGGTTGTAATAAATAGAAAACTTCATTGCAATGTCTGTTGGACTCCTCATATTATTGGACATGAAACAAATCAGTGGTCAATTATAGTTGAATACATCATTTCCTCATTACGGTCATGTACATTTTGCTAAATAGCCACCCCACAATTTGGAGTGAATGAAAGTTTATGCTGCTATAGATACTTCAACTTACAATCTCTGGTTTGCTCAATGTATTATAGTGTGGACATCAGCGCGACGTCTGTAATTTATCATGTCATCACGTTTTACTACTACTTCAACAGTGTCATAATCTCATTAACAATAAGTCATGTTCAACTGTTTCAGTTTTACCACCGACTATAGTTTGCAGACATGTCCAGATTCTCTTTAGCGATGGAGGTTCTTTGGTTGGCGTCTTTTTATTTCAATCACAGTCGTTATGATTGGAGTTGACCATAATCTGCTTGCTTTGGAAGGTTTTTTATAAACCAATTCTTTCTGTTATTTCCTTTGACATCTGCATGTTGAATTGTAGTATTAATGGTAGGCTCAGATCTGGTTATTAGTGAATCATTCATTCATTCAGAGTCTGCAGGCCTCCTTTGGACTTGAGATCACGGAAACTCATGTCTCATGTAAGTCTTATTCTTGTCTAAAATAGAAAGAATTGATGATTTGAACTACAAGCTGTAGGTGAGCACAGAAACATCAGCCAGCGTGCACCAAGGCGGATGTGGGAAAGGCTGTTTACAATTAGAGTAGTGAATATGTGAGGAAGCTTTTCTTTTTTTTTTTCTTTAATAATAATAATATTGAAGAGCGTATTTCTTTTTCCCTCATTGTGTGGGCTCAAACTCAAGGCACACAATATTAACATTACAACTGGTACTACAAATACAATGGCATACACATATATTATACTATCAATATCAACTGGAAAACTAGTGACATGTTTCCTTACTGTTTGATAATTCTCTGTTTAGTTAGCTAACTTCACAGGTAAGTTTTTAGTATGTTAACTACAACATCCCTTGAGAAAAGACAAAGATCTGTTCAATCATAATGTGTTATTTTTATGCATCCAAGTTTCTTCAGAGCTGTACATTCTATGCATTCGCATTTGCACAGGGTGGATTGTTGGCAGAAAGAAAGCTCATGGGTGTGAATCTCAAAATGAATCTTCTTTGAAACCTTTTTTTTCTTTCTTTTCAAATGACAGGACAACTCTGTGTGGGCGGTATATTAACTCTATCATAACCCCCCCCCCCCAAGTATAATGGCCGATAGGCGCTGTTCTGTAGCGACTGCATATGGTGGCTTCAGCGAAAGCGGAGCTCATAACACTACAGCAAATTTCCCTGCGAAGGGATGAAGAATGTGTATACAATACAATACAATGTCTGGTTAGCTCCAATGTACTATCATACCATGCAAGAAAGGGCAAGAAGCCCTTAGGCCTGTTTACTTGCATATCATATTGTATGTAAATTATCTGGCCTACATTGGCTCATTCAAATGGTCAACTCTGAATCTATTGTGTCGAAGAAACAATAGTACAGTAACTTTGGTGCATCTTAGTTTAAAGTGACAGTAGTACAGTAGCTTTGGTAGATCTTAGTTTAAAGTGAGGAAAGTGAAGTCCCCCATTCTTGTATTACCAAAAGTTAACTAACATAGTTCTATGCTTTCTGAATTCAGATATTGTGGTTGGATTATGTTCTAGTTTGTAGTACACAAGACGTCTGAATAGAAACACTCAAGTTGTTTGCAACAAACTACAGTTACATCTAGTTGCTCATTCATATTATTCAATTTTTTTTTTCAACAGGGTACTCAGTATTGATTTTATCTGAGAAACTGTTTACTATGTACAATAGTATTAACATAAATAAAAAGTGTGCATTTTCTCCTCCATATCATCAAAATAATATTTAGGTTCCACATTCTAAGATAAACTCGCTTTAGATCAAATCTTGCATTAGATAATTGTTTAGCCCGCTCCTGTTTCATTTTCTAAGTTAAGATGATCAGATAAACCTTGTTGAAGATAAACTTTTTTTCTGGCCCCAAGGAGTTTATCCTTAGCGGACACTGTAATTGTTTTGGTTTTTTTTAACACAAATGCAGTAACATGACAATACAAAGTGTAGGATATATTATGGCTTGCAACAAAACAAACACGGAAGGAGTGGAAGAAACATCTCACTTACTTGGTTTAGTTAGTACATGTGTACCATTGATTGTAATATTTTGTGTATATCTGTACATGAAGACTGGTGAATGGATTCCTGAATGGTTTGGCTTACATTGTAAGTTTGAGTGCTTTCTGTACAGTTCCTATACTATAATACATGCAGAGTGCTAATGCTATGTATGCTGGATGCATCTGGATTACAAATTGTTCACTATTCACCCTATAGCCTTGTGCAATATTGAAACTCTCATTTATTTATCATTGAAGGCATGTGTTAATATTTAATCCTACTTCAGAGTATTGTTGTCTGGGGTTGTTTTTTTAAATTTCTGTGTGAGTTTTATTTCTCCTGTGTGTACATTGTCATGTACTGGTAGTGTGATTTAATCACAAAAGACTTGATAATGTCGTGATGCATAGTAGTTTGTTCATCAACACAGCTGAAAGTCCACATGGCTTTGGGGCATTTCTTGTAAAATCTTGTCTATTGGGGGCTCTCGCACTCAAGTTACCATTTTCTCTCTTTCTCCTGCAGCCCCCCCCCCCCCCCTCCCCTTTTTCTTCGGATCTAATGACCTTTCGTCCTCAGTGATCCCAGCGGCATATGGGCCTTCGCCCTTCTGTCCAGTTCAAATAACCCAACTATAAAAGCCATGTCAGTTTAGTTGTCTACACTGTAGTAAGTAACCCTATGGTGGACTGCCTTGAATCGCCTTATTTCTTTGTTTTGCTATTGTGCAATATTGCCGTCTCAAGACCTCTTGGAACTAGTTTATGTTTACCTCTTTCTCTTCCTCGTATCGTCTTCTATCAATGTTTGTTTTGGTTTTTTTTACTTCCTCGATGAATCTATGAAAAGTGTTGCCTAGAGGTGCTTGAAACCAAATCATACTTTGGCACCGGTGTTGCATGTTACGTCGTCAATTTCATTGCTCACACGTGGTGGTGTCCCCCTTTTACATTGTCTTTAGTGCATACACCGTTGATGAAAGATATATTGTTATACATATTATTATACATGCGTATATTGAATTATCTGGCGGGTTAAGGGTACAAGCAATGCAATGTTATCTGATCACACTGAGCGGGGTTACTTTGTGAGAAACTCTCTGTACGGTACGTTTATTTGTCACGTACCAGGCAGGATCTGCCCTCCATTGTTTCTTCTTCTTCTTCCTCCGCATTCTCCCCTTTGTTTCGTCTCATACTTATAGATTGGTTTCCCATTGCTTTGTTTTTGTTCCATGTGCTTTTTTTTTTCTTCTCTTTACAAAGTGACATGGTCCTTTTAACACTTCTTTTCTTCCATTTTGTACCAATTCTACGTTTTTGTTTTCCACAATAGTTTGTTCCTTCGTTTATTGAATTGTTGGTTTCACTGTCTCAATATATCTGCATGGGTGGAAACTTAACCACTTTTATTTTTTTCAATGTTGCGTGTTACGGCTTTTTTGAGACTTGCTGAACTGAAATAAGTAGTAGGTCTACATATGTTAGTACTCATATCTTCCTTTTTTTTGTCTTCTTTTTTTTTGGTGCCTGTTAACAAAAGTATAGAGAAAATAAGGAACATGTTGGTGTTTAAAACTGTCACAAAAATTTAACTTTTTGATGGATCTGATGATATAATATATCTCCACATGTACATTCATTGCCTCTTGATCGGGGCAAGCATGATACTGAACTGTATAATATGTATTCTATTCAAAAGAAAATACAAAACGGGTTTTATGTTGCCTCTTTCTTCGCTCTCCTCTTTTTGTTCATTTCCGTTACGGTACATGTCTCAACTTCTAATTTTGTTCTTCTCTTCATCCCTTTGAAAATAATTAGTAAGACGGCATCTAAGAAGGTTGCAGTTTTACTGTAGAAGGGTTGTTCCTTTCTGTTTGATTTATATATGTAACTTGTCTTTGTTTGGTTTTGTTGCTTTTGCTATTTTTTTGTGCAGCAAGATGTTATTTGTGAATATACTGATAACAAAAAAAGACACATCAACAAACGGAAAGATTGCCATTGTTCAATATTTCTTTTTCCTCTTGACTTTCTTCTAAAAAAACCTTTTTGCAAACTTGTTCAAATAACTAGGAAAGAAGTCTAGTGGTACATGTTTAAGTAGAAATATTTATTTTTCTTCTTTAATTGTTACTATTTTTGGTAGTGAAAGTTGCTGGGGGGTTTTCAACTCACCTTCATAATTTCTCACACTAAAAAGAGAGATTGACAGATTATGATGACATCAATGATAAACTTGTGTAATTAATTAATCATAAAACAAAAGAGTGATACATACAACAGCCATGGTGAGAGAGCTCTTCACTCTAAAAAAAATGCAGAAAGATCTGTTCTTCCCTCCTCCCTCCCAAGTCCTGCTGAGATGAATGTTTGTATGTGCTCATGTGTGTGCTCATGTACATGTTCATGTGTGTGCTCATGTGTGTGCTCATGTGTGCGCTCATGTGTGTGCTAGTGGTGGGCGATATCAGCTATATCAATATTGATACGATGTATCAAAGTTCTTCCTCACATATATTGATATACCGAATTATTTCGAGATCTGAAATTTCATATCGCTATGTAGGAAAATGGTGATAAATATCGATTTACCAACAGGTTCTCACTACTATTTTGAAAGGTTATACATTTGAGAAAATACCATTCTACTATCTTCTTTTGGCAAATTTTACAAACTGATTCTAGAAATGTCTGTAAAAAAGATGTTTCTTATATTTGGGACAATCAATTTGACTTTTTGAAGAAATAAATTCCTTTTTTGTATTCTCTCAACAAAATACCAGCTTTTTATGGAAATTCGAATGATTCTACAAAATATCAAAATATCGATATCTGCTGGTCAACTTCGTATTTCTAATATGCTTATTTCGATTTCGATGCAATACGCCCACCACTAGTTAATGCCACCTTGATGTGGTTTTGTTGTAGACCCAAGGAGATTTATTTAGATCTAGAGAGCCATCTCTAACTCTGAGTGTCAGCCCAAAGTGAAGCCAAACGATAATCAGCTGGGCTCGTAATTCTACGACTCGCTAAGAATTGCTGTATTAGTCAGTATGGCGAGTGGCTTCACTTTAGAGCGAAAGACGTCTCTCTTGTTCTAAACATATCTCATTGGTGTAGCCGAATGCAGCATGTCCTCCTTACTCTCTACTTGATTATAATAGATGTACACTTTGTGTTGGCAGGACTACTGCCTTTAGAGTCAGTCCCTTTGTTATTCCCTTGTCTATGGTAAATGTACTGACGACAGATGTTTCATGGCTGCAATCTAGTATCTAGACCTAGGGGTGTGTCTCACTTTGTGGAATATACTAACTACAAGTACATGTACCACCATTTTCATTGTTAGCGCCATTTTCATTGTTGTTATCATCATTTTCTTTGTCATCGTCATTTTTATTGTTGTCTTTATCAGCAAAATCTATCTATGATGTCATATTGATTCATTTTTTTTGACAATGTTAGTAATCATTTCTGTTACTGCCCCTGATTGTTATCACCATCATCATCATCATTATCATCATCATCATCACCATCATCATCACATGTATTGTCTTTACCAATGTCATTGTTGTTTTCATCACTGTTTCATCATGCAAGTATCCACCTCGTTTGTTCCTCTCCCCATCCCTCACAGACTTAGGACATGCAACACACACACACACACACACACACACACACAGCATACACACACACACACACACACATACAGCATACACACACACACAGCATACACACACACGCACACACACACGCAAACACACACACATCAATTCACTCAGGCATAGATACACATACATACACATCAATTCACTCAGGCATACATACACACACACACTCAGACACACATGCATACACACACACACACACACACACACACACACACACACACACACCTGTAGTAGTCAAGTTACCAAAACGCAGAAACCATTGCCATAATATTCCATTATAAAATTATAATTGTCTGATGATCATTATTTTAACATTATAGTATGAACAATATTATTATATTATACTATACATACATAATAAAGACTTATATTTCCTACTTGTTTGGTATTTTCTTCTTTTATCCTGTTGTTCATATTGATGCCATTGTGACAGTATTAACTTGCTTTAAGGTTTCGTTTTATTTTCGTCATGTCACTCTAAGGTATCGAATAAACGGTTTGGTCTACTCTCCGGTACCTGTTGGCTTCGTACTTGCTGCAGTTCGCAATTTCGACCGATTTAATAAGGAAAAACGTACTTTTCGGTGTTGAAACGTACTGAAAGACGAAGTAGGTCTATCGCAAGGCAGAATTAATAAACGGGCGTGCGGATGGGTGGGAGGGCGGGCGGGCGGGCAGGCAGGCAGGCAGGCAGGCAGGCAGGCAGGTAGGCAGACAGACAGACAGACAGACAGACAGACAGACAGACAG
>JAUELK010079813.1:0-12484 GCA_031471215.1 Gastropteron pacificum | reverse complement strand
CAGAGCTAGACTGCCATGGCTCTGTAGGTCTATTAAGACCACTTGAAGAGTGAATAACTTGTGCCTGATCGCAACAAACAAATGCATGAAATAATAGTAGGCCCAAACTACGTGTCTCATGTCATTCAAGATCTAGGTACATGTATGCTCTATGTCCATCCAATCTATCAACAGATACCTGTACATGTATGTATAGGCCTACTATTAAGAACACAATCGATGACAAAACAGTCATGGAACAATGAACATTCAAGGGAAGCAATCATGAAATAGGGCTTGTCGTAATCAAGGATGGAGTTATTTCCCTCAGTTTGATGGTTAAGCAGGTTCCAATGCTTTCATGAATTAGATAGCATTTAGATACATATGCCCCCCCCCCCCTTTTCCCACGGGCACGTACATATAAATGAAAAAGATACATAAAAACAACAACCACACAACAAATACAAGGTTCATAGAATCATACATAACAATGAATATCGGTAGTTAAAGTACAAAAACAACGCGGGGGCAAGGAAAAACAAAACAACGGCATCAACAAATTTCAATACAGAAGACTTTCACATATCAATAAGTACTTTGCTTATGTAATTTCATGAGTCAAAGTGCACTGTGGTGATTTCTATGGGCATGTTTCTAATTAAGATAAGTTTCAAGTGTGTTAACATCATGTACTTAAATGTAGTAGCAAAAGGAGGGATACATGAGAAGGAAGAAAGAAAAGAGGATGACCTGGGGGCCAATGGTGGAGGTTGAGCAGAATGGTGCTGGCTGGACCTCCTGGACCGCAGCACAACGTGCAGCTGCCCACTGGCCAAGGTGGAAGGTAGACGTCGAGATTTAAGGTTACGGTAAGGTACTAGTACTAGCAAATGTGGCCATTCTACGAACAGTGGTGTAAAGTCTATGTATCAAACAAATAGTGTGAGATAGTACTATCCCACTTTAGATAGAGGTCTTCTGTCAGGGGGCACATAGTGGGGTGGGTGGGCTTTTGTTTGTTTGTTTCTTTGTTTGTTGTTGTTGGTTTTTTGGGGGGTGTTCACGACCTTGACACAGTAATGAATGCTGACACATTTGTATAATTTGTACACAGTTGACTTAGATTATTCCAATAGAAAATCAGGCATCTCTGTTCTAAAAACTTTCTCAAATCTGACTGTAATCCTATCTCTCCACCAACACACAACCACACACATACATGCTGACACATTTTTTCATAATTTGTTCAGTTTATTTCAATAGAAAATCAACTAAAATGACATGTGTGTTGGCTACAGCGAAAAGCGGAGCTCATAACACGAAGGCAAATTTCCTTGAGGGATGAAAACAGTATAAAAAAAAAACAACAAAAAATACAAAAACAAAAAATTAATTTTCATACGCCATGACCTTTTGATGTCAGGGCGGTACACAATAATAATAGCCGATTTGTTCTAGCGCTTTCTCTCGCTCGAGCTCAATTTCTTTACACAGCATGTTATTACCACTACCCCGACAGACCTGTTTCATTCCAAAAAGCCATCTCAATCTCCTGGGAGGCATACTGGTAGTGCTGCATGGTCAGGGCATAGTGTTGCCTGGTCGGCGCCCATACCAACATTCTAACAAGATCTTTTACTGTCTATAGTCATGAACACATTTTTTGGAGCGGGAAATGACTTGTTAAAATGGTCAGTACAAAAACCAATAAAGAGATTATGGTGAAAAAACAAAATAGGCTAAGAAATGGCATCTCAGGCAAGTTGACTCGATGTTCATTGATGTAAACAACGATTAGGCCTACTACTAACTAGATCTAGATTTACCGAGTTGCACCTCTCTTGTGGAATAAAAGAGTAGACGATAAAGATGATGATTAGAAGTCAACCACAAAACATAATCCATGGGAATTTATAGAAAATTATGATTCATCATAGTAATAGTAGGGTGGTCGAACCTTCAATGGGTGGATTGACCCAAGTCAGCATAGATCTAGATCTAGTTGCACATTCTTGCATTTAATCTGTCTGTGCCGTTTTGATAATAACATTTTATTTATTTGATCTACTTTTAATTTATCTCACCAGACAGTGACATCGAGTTGTGTCAGCTGAATCTCAATTGAAACCACTCTGAATTAAATGCAAGAAAGTGAAAGATTGCCCCCACCCCAAGTCTACTCTACTCTACTCTCTTATTTACTAACTTTATTATAGCAGGCTACTTACCGATTGTTTCAGCGACCTTATTGGAAAGGTGAAGAATCACAGTGGTTGTCTGGAGCCGCTTTGATCAAAAGAAGAGAAGATTAAAAACTTCAAGATCAAGACTTAGATCTAGATCTAGATAATAGATGAAACTAGACTCAAGTTTATGAACCTCTATAACACCAGCCACAAAGTGAAGCATAGCAGTCTATAGACTTAGACAGACATTGTTTATCTTTCCTTGGAATAGTGCCGAGGTGAAGCTGGCCTTGTCCATTTGACAAGAAGCAAGTTAAATCTTGTATGGATTCGACAAAAAAACAGTGATGGCTTCAGAACGATTTCATTTTTTTTTGTCTTCATATTCTTAATTGATTATAGTTTTAATCATAATTCTAAGAGAATAGCCCGGTTTCGTATATGCGGTACTATTGCCTGTTTCCATGAGACGCCCTATAGCATTACAATGGCGGATAAACAACCCAAACACAACTGAAGTCAGTGGTTGATTCGCCAATGTCTCACTTCTCTGAGTGGATGAGGCTTTATTTTCACCTCAAAGCTCTTAGCTTGATTTAGGAGAGTGCTTTTGGAAATTTCAAAATGACGTCCATGATATATGTAAAGCAACGAGGAGGGACTGTGAAAGTTCATGACAAGGACACCGTTGATAACGTGGTGAATGATGCAGAAAGAGAAAAAACAGAACTAGAATTGAAATTGAAGGTAATGTACTAATGAACTACTTCCTTATAAACGTTCAATTACATTACAATATGACTTGTTTTGTTCAGTGGACATGTTTCTGCAGGCATAATTGGAAGAAGAAGAAGAGATCTAGATTCTAGATCTTGATTTCTAGATCTAGAATCTATATATTTATGTGTTATCGGATTGTCTCCTCACTCAATCAGAAAGATTTAGGGGGACCCGCAGTCATGGGTTACAGGGCCCTTTTCTTTCTTTTTATTTACAGAATCTGAAATCTCCAGTTCAAAAAAGTTTCTTAAAACTCATGGTAAGGAATTGCGTCAAGCTATAAATAAAACATATTGATGCGTTAACTTGACATCAAGAGTAAATAAATAGGTAATGAAAATAACTCAAAATCCATTGAACTTTCTTGATTCTTTACAGTATATTCATTCTCAGAAGCCTCGACGGAAGCCAAAAAAGTCAGATGCCCGAGTGTCTTCAGCCCCAGAGTCTGTGTCACCTGGAAGTGTGGACTCCAAGAGTTTGATCAATCAGACTGTCAGAGTACAAGACTGGCTCAATAAGAAAACTATCAAAGAGCTGCAGGTAAAACTATAAGATTTTGGAGGCTTGCACTTGCAGCAACAGAGAGGCTTAAGTACATACTAATACAGTCACTTCTTTCTATCACTAAATATTAAGTTATTTCTTTAAATCAATCAGTGACTAGCCTTTCATTTAGCTCTGTAATGATGTACACATTGACTTCTCTCAGATGATAATGATAAGCCTTCTCACTATCCATAGTTTGTTTCTCGTAAAACATATTTCCTTCTTGTCCCTTTCACTTTCATTTGATGGATTTCTTGAAGACCACGCTTGGGCAAAAGGATAGAAAATTATGCAAAGTGATGTCTATTCATGGAATTTATGAAAATCAAGAACAATGAATACTTGCATGTGTGAATCAAACTGTAATTGAAGTAATTGCAATGAACACTAATCCTCTTTGTTCTTTTTTCAACACAGGAGAAAGCAAACCATGAGAGTCAAGCTGCAAAGCGACTTTATAATCCCTTACTGGAAACTGAAGGCACTTTTGTTAAGGTAAGCCTTTACTTTTAAGTATTTTACAATAGTGTCCCACATTTGTACACATTCGTTTTACTTGGACCACATTATGTTGGTTTCTTAACTCACTCTGAAAAGGGTACATGTAGGAAGTGATTCAGTATTTGAATTTGTTTTCAAATAATGTTTGTATAATTGAAATGTACTCTGTGAACATTAGCTTTCAATTTTGTAGAGACAGACTGCAGAGGCACTCACAACAGAAAGAAAAGTTTTAAAAAGTATTTCTGGTTTCAAAGTCTTGAACTTGAACCCATGTACGAAACGTATACCAGTATCTTCTATATTGTAGCCTACCCAGTCTTTTTGGTAAAAAAAATCATGTATCTAATGCACATTCTTTTTCTACATCTTCCAGGAGGTTGGTGACTTCTTGGATCATAATGAGCTGATAGATCTACGCAAGAAGGAAGTCCTTCACAAGCGCTGGTCTGACCAGGTGTATGAGCCTATCAGGAAGAAAATTCTGGAGGCCATAGATGGTGTGGAATGGCGCCACTTAGACCGCCGCAAGCGAGAGATGCATCGACAGTTCTTGGAACATGTCAACAAACGGGTGGGAGTTCTTTTTTTGCTTCACTTCTACAGTTCTTACTAAATGTGTGTTATAATGTAAGGTCTCCTTTTTTACTTCCTTGACGTCATGTCGTAATTTGTTTCAAAAAGATGCATTTTTTAGTGTATGTTAAAATGTCCTTATCTTTCTCAAGATCGTTTGCACAGAACCCTTACATTTAAAGAAAAATATTCATTTTAGTGACCAGAAACAAACAAAACACTTTTACAAAATCTCTCATTCTTCCTCCTCAGGGCTTTGTGTTCTTGAATGACGATGACACTGAAGAATACTATGCTCAAGCACTCAATGGCCACAGGCCGAACCCAATCAAGGTGAGACTTTTACTTTCAGCTTCACATCCTATCTTTATTTTTTTCCAACCAAATGACACATTCTGTACCAAATATCCCTGTAAAGTGTTATTATAGTCTGACATGAAATACATTTATATATGAAGCCCATATTTTTGTGTAAACCATTTTTAGAGATTGTAAAAAAAAAGTATCTTTGTCATCATGTGTTACAATTATTCAAAACCAAATATACATTTTTATGATTTAATATTCTCACTAAAGGCTGACTTTGACTTTTAATCAGGTCAAGACAGAGGCCTTGGATGATCCTCTATTGATCTTGGGTAAAAAGAAAGCTGAGGAAGATCGTATTGTGATGAGATGTATGACTGGACAGAGGTACACAGACAAAGATCTGGAACAGGTGAGCCAAACTCTAGATCACAAATCTTACACTTTCTTGTACTACTTCATGTTGGCATTCCCTTTTGTTTCTCTCTTTTCTATTATCTTTCCTTCTCACCTCACAGCTTTTTTTCTTTCTTCTTCCAGTAAGTTGGATCACTCAGACTTGAGTAGTACTCCAACGCGTGTCTACATGTTTTATCATGTCACTAGAAACACTGTTTCTACCATTTGTACACAGCTACTCACTAGATTCTAGTTCACTTTACATGTAATGTGTCACCACATGCATTGGGTAAAATAATATGGGAAAATGACTTTTAATCATATCTGCGAGTGAAATGATTAAAGTTGAGAGAATTGAAAAAATAAAATTCACTGTTGGTTTGTATATTTATGTGTCATTTAGACCTTAATCATATGGGTCTATCAAGCATATGGTTCTTTCTCACACACTTGCACTGGTCATTATTTATGAAATTCTGATAGCAATAATAGTGGATAATATTTGCATAGCTCATTTTCTTGTGTAGCAGTTTGCTTACTTAATGTGTTTTACTACATAGTTTCATTTCTGATAGACTGCAAATGGAAAATGTATTCAAATATTTTGAACAACAATGCCATCCCCTCCTTCACTTCTCCAGGTGCACCTCCCACCTCTCCCACTAGTTCCACTGGGGCGTCATGGCATCAACAGCTGCAAGTGGCTTGAGATGCCCCTCACCAACATTGAGTCTGAGTGCAGGGAGAGAAGCAGGTAAGAAGAGCTTCCGGCACTAAAAATAATCACAACTTTATTATCCATATTGTAAAATATCTGGTACAGTTTGGAATTCGTAAAAATGCAAAATCTTTTGTAAAGTAGTCCTTTGTTGTTTTTTTAACAATCTGTTTACAGTTTTTCAGTTTCTTTTTTTTTTTTTGGTTTTGTCTAGCAATGTTGTGTTTGGTTTTTATGTTTACCAGGTAGGCCTATCTAGCTTTTAAAAAAAACTACATGTAAAAAGATGTCAGGATGAGTGGCAGCATTTATTGTCATTAATGCGATGTCAATTTACATCTGAACCATAGGAAAGTGCTCTGTTTTAGTGGTTAGTGAATCAATCAGATTCTTCCTTCTGGATAAGGGTTCTGTAATACTGTTTATACTAAATTTCAAATAAAAGTGAGAAATATGCTTGAGAGCTTTAATCTTTTTAAAGCTGTTGAATTGATTGTTATACTTATTGAGAATTTTTTTTAATGGTCTTACTAAAATTGTAAACATGATCTTTATCGAGTTGTTCTCAGATCCTGAAGCAAATTTAACATACTAAAAAAAAGTAAAAGGAGTACAATTATAAGTAGATCTACATATCTAGCTTAGATAACAATAACATGTGAGTCTTTGCACAAAAATCATTAAAACTTCTACAGGTACCAGCATTTCATGACTTCAGGTTCAAGATATCGGACTTGTTTTGTTTATTTTAAATTCTTTTATAAAATTGTCTGTGTACATTCATCTTTTTGTCCACCAAGCCTGTTTTCTCTGCTAAATGTCAGCATGCACTATGAACTACATGTCCAAGAACCAGAGAGGTGACACTGAGTATTTTAGTTAATGATTCTGTTCTAGGATACAAATGATGTGTAGAAATCTTAAGATCCTCTTTAAGGGCCTTTCTTTGGCCTATGCCCACTGGGGAGATACTCTCTATTGTTATATGATTCTGTTCAATTTACTTATTTTTTTTTATGAAAGGAGAAAAGTTTCAGCTAAAAATGAGGTAACATCATCAGGTATTTATTTCTACAGTTCACTGCAATTAGTTCTCATTTTTATTTGCATTTTGTATTCTTTCGTCTCTTTGGAAAGGGAAGTTTACAGCTTTTGATTCTCCAATTATTTTTTAGAAGTTTCTACCTTAAATATTATTCTTAGAATACGAAGTACATAGATCAGGAGGTCCCTAATGAAGTTTGACAGAAACAGTTCACAAAAAGCAAATGAGATGCATGGCAACTATGGTAGTTTAATCTTAATGTTCAGACAAATGTGTAAGATTATATTGAATCATTGTGGCCTCAATCATTTGTTAGCTTTTCAAATAGTTTTTGTATACTTGCAAGATTTTGAAGATGATCTCATGAGCAAGGTCTGTTTCCTTACTTGCCAATTGACCATATCACACTTTCCGAAATGAATAAAACCAGCGCTAAAAATCTTCTCATATCTTACTAGAATAAATAGAGCCAAGGAAAAGAAATCTCATTTTCATAGAACTGGTACAGAAGGTCTTTCATCTTATACACATGCACAATTATACAAATGGGAGACATCATCACTCGCTGAGCTTTAATGAATACACACACCCCATACTTGATAGTTCCCCCTTGCTTTTTATTTTTGAATTGTTTTAAACATTTTTCTTGTTGCACTTTTGTTCCCTTATTTTCTTCTTTCATTCTTTTGATTTTTTCCCCACATGTGCCTTTAGTGTCAGAAACTAAGAAAAAAAGTGCTCTTATTCAGGTGAAAGAAAAGGCACCTTTCTCCCACACCATTCCATTTTTAGTTTATTTTCGCCTCTTTCTTCTTAGTTTTGTTATTGTTTTGACATTTTGTTTTTGGAGTTGAATACATGTAGTTTAAACCCCAAAGATCCTAATTAAAGCAAGCGGGCTGAACATTTTTAATCTTTTCACAATGTTTGAAAACAACATTCAAGGCGCAGGATCAGTGAGGACAAGTTGAAGTTTAAATCTTCTTGGGTGCGCCAGCTTCAGGTAACCCAGATCCCCTGTGTACCACTTGCAGCTTTGTTCACTATGCATGAATGCCTCAAAGTACCCATGTCATTTTAATCACACATGACTGCATGAGACTTTAAGCTTACTGGATATTATTATACACATACATGCATTCAAAGAATCACACATATTGTTGAATTCTGATTGCTATGCTTAAAATGTTATATTGAAGTATGATTACGCAGAAATGCACGTTGACCTGTATTGAATCTTTCTGTACAGAAATCTCATACTACTGTCTGCAGTTTATCATGCATTGTCAGCTTCTCATTCACAAACAGTTGTACACGGATGATGTTTCAGCTCCTGTATCAGATCATCATAGTCATCATTCTTGAAGAATGAAACTCATATCAATCTTGAAAGGCAGATAACATTAGTATGACTAAGAATGGTGTAAATCAAATGTTGGACACTCAATATTTACTGGATTTTAGCAAAATGGATTCTGCAAGTTCAATCCTGATTTCAAAAATAAATGTCTTATTGGAATGTACTTTGTCAATTCAGCTCTTATTTGACCTGAAGTGAATCATTTTGATCAAAGATTAAAAAAGAAAACCAATCTAGTTGTTGGTCTGTTTGAAAAGCTGGAAAAAGTTTAATGTTGAAATACAAATAAGCTTCATGGCAGTGGCAGAATTTTAAAGACTCATTCATGAACGAGAATGTTCATATTTTAGTTCTCTGATCACTTGATGTTCACATTGTCCTTGTGTGCCTAGATTACGATTGCCCTAGGTTGGTGAAGGATAACACGAACGTGCTGATATGTTTGATAGAACAAATGTCAAGAGATCTCCTTCCTTTATGCTATATGCTCAAATAGTTTGTTTAAGTTTAAGTCAATCACACACGCCCCTTTAGCTTTGAATTCACTGATAGATTTCTTTCACAAATTGTGATGAAATAGTCTTTGATCTTTTTTATCTTTATCTTGATCACTTTTCTTTCCATCCAGAGCTTTGATTGATTGATTCAAAGACAAGTTTTTCTTTACCTTAAGATTTGACTAGTTGTCTTAGTCAAGTAGTTCTAACATCACATTAGATTTTTTCTTAAATAGAACTGCATCTTCTATCTTCTGTCATGTTCCAAAACAAATCGATAATCAATGCACATTTGTATAATAGAATTATAAACAATCACCCACATATTGTATTAGGTGTTAAATAAAAAACAGTAAAGAAAACAAAACAAAAACTGTCATGTCAGCACCTCTGTTATATTCACAGATAAATGTTCCGTTCTCACTGGTACTGGCTCAGCAAAATATCTTAAACCATATTTGACATTCTGTATGCACAATGGCTCTACATATGGTGTGTGCATTTTAATATCCTCAAAGGCACTACAGACTGAGTCACATTGCACAATTGCAAAAGTCCTCTGTATATGAGTATGAGACTGCAGTCACAGTTGGAAGAAGAAGAAGACTCTCACATTCATGGTACAGATGCTGGTTTTCAAGGGGTTCTGAACATCTTTAAATTTAAGTTTAAATCTTTATTCAATAGACAGGGAAAAAAACTCCAACAAAACAAAAGAGAATTAAATCTTAAACACAATATGATCTGTACCCTAGTGTTCATTCTTTAATTGATTGGCCAGATTATTATTCAAGAGTTGTTTTAGGAGACATCATCTCAAGGTCATTTAAGTCCCTTCAGTCATGTTGAGAACTTGAGAATATGAATATAATATTCACACAATTCTTTTTGTACTTCTGACTGTGATTCTGACATTGGTAGTGGTAGTCCATGTTACATGTTTTAGAATCTTCATTGATGACTCATGGGAGCACTAGTGTTAAACAACCCTTTTTCTTTTTCAATTCTTGTCTCATCATTTTTTGCTTGTTATTACCCCCCCCCCCCCCCCCTCCAACTCTTTTCATATGTTGAATTGAATATATCAGGCCTACTTTATCTTTGTAGAAAACATAGTATATGAGTGTGAGTGATCAGAAAGATAACTCAATAATCTGTTCCAGGCGCCGAATGCTGGGAATCGGCACCAAGTCTCAAATTGACTTCCCAGGCTGGTCTATCGCAGAGTACGATGCCAAGGTAAGGGCAGAGCTTTTCATGATTCATAGTTAAAATGTTGCATGTTGTTCTCAATTTCTTTGTATCTTAGTCTTTTGCATTTATCTCTCACAAGATGTCATAGAGAGTGATTGAGAAATGTTTACTTCATTTTGTTCTCTTTGGTTGTGAACAAGTTTCAATTTTAAAATGAGAAACGAATGGGACATTCAATTCAAGGCTTTTAAGTTCTTTTCCATCTTATCAAGAGATTGTTGAGCGCTTGCTTTTCGGTCCGATGTCATGTACAAGTAGTAGTACTGTAGGTATTCCTCAGCAGCAGTTAATATGTAAGAAAGCAACAATAATAATAACAATAATAATAACTTGTTATTTATACCATGCACTTACCCCACACAGTGGGCTCAAGGCGTACTAACAAATTTACATTACAATCACATTCGCATACAGTGGTCATTCACCCAGTTTAAATATTGACAGTGATGTTGGGATTTCCTTTTGCCATTTTTCAGGTTGCAGAAAGAGAGCTCCAGATACCGAGGCGCCGTACCTTTGCCGAGAAGCCACCCTACGGGAAACCTCCAGTGGAGATCCCACATGCCCCATTCATTGTCCCAGAGGACGTAGCAGACAAGATCATCAACACAGACCCCTTCCCCGAACACATGGCGCGGATGAGAGAGGAGCACCAGCAGATGCAGGCTTGGTTAGACTACCAACAGAATCTGATTGGTGGGGTGGAGGAAGGGATGATGATGCAGCCCCGCTCACCCCCCGCTCCCTCCTCAGCTGCCAAAGTGAGATTTCAGGAGCCGATAGTTGTTTCAGTACCTGATCAACCCCCGCAACAACAACAGCAGGTCCTAGCTGAGGCTTAACTCTTGATAGTCATTATCTTCTTATTAACACTTATCCAATGTGAAGTTATGGCCAAATATTCTGAATTTAACGATAGTCTTAACTAACATTTGGGGGATTATTCTGATGTTACAATAAACTCAACCAGGGGCATTGAGTCTGACAAGGAAATGATGGATTATAGATCACCTTATGGGACCATTCATAATGTAACATTACCATTGTGTCATGTTTGAAGATTGTTATTGTTTTGATAGTTTTTAAGCCGTGTGAAAGTATTCTTGTGATTATCGCCTGCAATGTTTACCTCAACGTTCCTTATTGGATGCTTTCACTGTTAAGCTGCATGTTCATGTCATGTTTGGGGGATTGGGGATTGTGTGAGAGAAAAACACATCTTTAGAATATTTTAAATATCATTGCAAGCAGTTTGGATTGTATTGAATAGATCCAAAACAAACATTTGTAAAACTGTGAAGATTACATTGAATTTGGATTCTCTTGAACAAAATTTGGACATTTTTTAGATTCTGAAGGATGTTGTTGCTATTCCCTGCCGTGGAGTTATTCATTGTTATCGGCCAATGCCAGTCTTATGTAATGTTCTGAAGGATGTATTGGGCATGGAAGATATTGATGAGATCAACATTTATGGCTCAGTGTATTTGTAAAATAAGTTCCAATTGAAACATTCTTGACTCTGAGAAACATGCCCAGGGTAAGATGAAATAACTGAAATCATTTCCGATAGTTTACAAGGCTGATAGAGTGAACTGTCCCAATCTTTATCTAGAAAGTTTTGATTTGTAGTTGACTGATGAATCATTCTATATTGACATTGGCAGTATTTCAACCACCCACCAGTGGAAGTAGAATCACATTAATTTTCGTTATTCTTTGTAAAGCAGTGCTGTGATAGTAGTTGTGTTGTCATGACTACTTTTGGATGCATTTTTTTCACATTTGAGTGTGACCATTTTGTTTATTATAATTTATGTAACATTTCACTCCTTGATGATGCCATCTTTGCTGTCCTCATTGAGAGAGGAATACAACAGTAATCCCAGAATCAAGTCAAAGTTGTTGTTTGGTCTTCTTGTGTTTGTGCTTGTTTTTCTTTTGTTTTTGACTGGCTGTGAGTTCCCTGTTTGATGAGATTAAGGCAGGGATTGTAAGGGTCAACCCACACCAGAGACGGACATGACGACCTGACACAGACGGTTTCCATTGAAAAAGGATGAGCTCGAACGAAATAGTAATGATAGAAAAGAAAAAAATCCAGACCGTTTTCTCTATTCAATGACTACTTCGTTTGAGTCCACTGTTTTCAATGGAAAATGTCTGTGTCTGGTCGTCCGTGTCCATCTTTGGTGAGGGTTTACCTTAAGACTGAACAGACAACTCTCTATCCAGCGATAACATGTTGAGTTCAAATTTCTGTTTTGTTTTTGGGCACTAATCAAACCTTTCTGTGTTCAATGTGCCTTTAAACTAGTTAAACTTAAACCC
>JAUELK010079812.1:4092-22234 GCA_031471215.1 Gastropteron pacificum | reverse complement strand
ACTGTTATCTTCTTCTTCCATTGATCCCCCCCCCCCCCGTGTATTAATGTTAGCCCTTCGATAGACCTACGTCTTCTTTCAGTACGTTTCGACATCGAAAAGAACGTTTTGTTTCCTTACTAATACGGTCGAAATTGCGAACTGCAACAAATACGAAGCCAACAAGTACCGGAGAGTAGACCCTTTTTTATTTTACGAAAGCCGCTAGCAGTAATCAGCTTTTCTAGTATGGACCGCTTCGTTGTGAACTGTCATGAACAAAATTATCATCTTTTAATACAATTTATAGTTTATTTGTCAAAGACGATGACAGTTCACAACTGGACAGAGGAATAGACAATGACATACTTTAATATCAATACATAAATAGCCTTATGAAAGCATGGGCTTACATATAATACATACATGTATACATACATTCCTACAGTGGTGGTGGTGTTGTTTTAGCTCAGATAGTTTGCGATATCAAGTCAGCGAGTATGGCAGTTTTCTGAAGGGTTTAATGTCAACAATGTTTTGTATGTAAGCCTATATCATGCTCTTCCCTTTGAGGAGGGTTTGATCCTTGCTACACAGCATTCTCAAAGAATATTATAGTGGTAAACTATCAACTTCTCTTTTCTTTTGTGGACTTATTCTTGATTAAGCAGTTCTATGCAATTATTAACAAGAAGAATAGTACTCGTACATGATATGCTGGCAGAGAATCATATTCTACTCAGTGTTTGTCTGTTTATCATGACTAGTGTTGTTTGGTAATGACAAATGTATATCAAAAGTACTCAATCCACCTTATGAGCCATTTCAGGCCTACACAGCCATCATCAGATGGATTCTCTCTGGTGTGATGTAATGTGGTTTAGTGCTATAACGATTTCCCAAACATTTTCTGTTCAGACTCATCAGACAAGTTGGCCACAAGCTGAAGAGGATTGGAGCACTGGCACATCCATTGAGAGCAGAGAAGAATGAGGTCAGTGCCATGTTTGTAGTAAGACAACAATCGTACCAGGCAATGTGAAGTAGTCATAACATTTGAGTGAAAACGTGTCAGTTATCAGGAACGGGCTGTTCCGTCTGTATTTTGATCCATTTTGGTATTTTTCCAATTAAATGAATAGTAAATTTGGTTTAGGTTTGATGTTACTCCTTGTCTTATCTTTGTTTTGGAAATGCTAATAGTTTTTCTATCACACCTGTTCACTTTTTTATTTATAAAAAAAGATGTATAGCCTCAATAATGCTGCATTCTTTCTATTCTTTGGGTTTTGTGTATGATAGATTCTTAATGGGTTTCTAACTTTTATTGTGTATGATAGATTCTTAATGGATTTCTAACTTTTTAGGAGTTAAAATATTTTGGTAGTTTTTGTGTAAGATTGTTAATGTTTTTTTCAACTTTTCGATAGTTTGCATGTTAGATTCTTAATAGATTCTCTCCTTTTTCAGGACTTTTCATGTTTTGGTATGTAAGATTCATATAGGATGTCTAACTTTTTCAGGATGTTGTGTTTGGAGCCCACTCTCTGACTCGCATTGAGGAGCTAATTGAAGACTGCTTCAGTGCCTTAGAGAACTACACTGGCCAGTTGAATGCCCACGTCAGCTGGCAGTGTCCGCAGACTAACCAAGACATCCATCTGTCAGGCTACAAAATGTTGGTGGACGGCAAACAGTACGGCAGTTCCATGCACTCGGGAGTACGCACCATCAACATACAGGTACTTCTTCTTCTTCTTCTTTTCCTCAATCCAGCAGACTTTGAGCACTTGCTCTTTGGCCCATTGCCATGAAGTAGAATTTACAGGTCTTTTGGAGCTGTACAGAGGGGGAGTATAAGGTTGTGGTGGTATCCGGTGAGGGAGGAAGAAATTGTTGCCTCAGGTCTTGGAATTCGGGGCAGCACAGGAAGAAATGAAGTGTTGTTTCAAATTGATTTTAAACATCAGTCAATTTCACGTAGTGAATGGACATTTAGAAGCATTAATTGTGATATTAATTTGAGGAGTTCACCTTGCTCAATGTTTGCTATCACTCTGCATTGTCTCAGAAAATTACCAATGAAATGAGTCATAAACATCTAGTTACAGATTTGAATATGGCAAGGCTCTAGAAGTAGACAGGTCAAAATGAGGGTAACAAATAGTGACATGTGATACATGTTCTGCCACATGAGAGTTTGATTTAAGAGTTGGTTTTTTTTTAGTAAGAGCAAAGATGAGAAAATCCTTTCAGTTTGACATGTGTTTGAATGGATGAGAATTCTTCATTTCTTAGTGTTTGATTAACCTGGACCCCCCCCCCCCCCCCCTGTATGTCCTGTGCCCTGACAGCTTGGCCTGGAGCAGCCCACCTATCACCTGTCTATGGTGGCCTCCTCGGAGAAGCCTCATGGCACCAGTGTGGAGTCCAACATTGTGGAGCTGCTCTCTCTGCCTTTCAAGCCTTTCGCTTTCTACTGCTACCACGCTATCCATAAGAAAGATTCCAAGTGAGTAGTGGATCTAGCACCACATAACATGACCCATTGAAACTATGATTTCTTTGAACTCATTCCCTACCGGGCCAATTTGCGCGGTTAGACCATTGTTTCTACATGCAGTGATGTGGCACAAATTGTGGCTCGTGTTAGTCGGTGGCATTGCTAGTATACGGCACAGTGCGGCTCATGGTAGGGAATGAGTTAAAGGTATTGCTGGTTTTTCCCCTATATACTTGTAAATTGTAAATGTATACGTGTATTATTTATATTCACTATGTGGAATCTATATTCATGTCGGAAGGAATGAAAATCTATTCCACTCATGAAGTTTGCATGACAACTTATCTGCAGTTTCTCCATCTTTACTGATGGGCCACATTTCATGATGTTGCATATCCCCAATTCTTTTGCTATCATATTGTAATTTCCATCAAGTTTTAAACTTGTTTGTCTTGAAATGCGATCAACGATTTTGACATTGTAAAAAATAAGATTAAACTTAAACTCATAACACAATATTGACTTACTTGATTTGTTTATGCCTCTTTAAAAAACAAAGGGCAGCATAACACAATGTTAAGCATTGTTATATTGTCCATGCCCTCAAAAGTTAATGTGTGTCTACTAAAAAACAACAATACCAATCCATGTATGATTCAATGTGACCAACAACTCCCTGTTGATTTCCTTCCTCCAGATATCCCTCCAATGGCTGCTGTAAGTACCAAGACTCCATCGCCTATGAGAGACAAGTGGCGAAGAAACTAGCCAACCAGGGCCTTCTACATAAACAAGTCCCACCTCCTTCCTGCAGCCTGCTAGATATCTTTGAAGGAGAGTACAAGCCCTTGATGTCCTGCCACAGTGCCCGATGTCCCACTGTCATCTTTTTCTGGACACCGTGGTGCTTGTCTTCTCAGAAAGTCATGGATCACTACATCAGATTTGCAAGAGATAACACCCAAGAGGTGAGCAACATTTAGACAAAATAATAAGAGAGATATAACTATTGTAACATGTCTATTTGCAGCCCTTTGTTCCACAAGGAATCGAGAGGCCAGAGAAAATAATAATAATAATAACAATGATAATAATAATAATAATAATAATAATAATAATAATAATAATAATAAAAATAATATTAATAATGATGATAATAATAATAATGATAGATATAGGTTTAAAAGAAGTATAAATTAGCATATATGTGTGTTTGTATACACAGGTATATGCTTATATTCATACATACTTCTTACAAACCTAGATCTAAGATGAGTAAAACATATATGGCTGGCTGAAATATACCAATTGTGGAAATATTGAATCAAAAGGCATAAGTAAAGTACATGTAAGTGACTGTGTGTACAATTCCCTCAGACGACCTACATGGCAAGCATAAGTAGAGTACATGTAAGTGAACGTGTGTATGATTCCCTCAGACGACCTACATAGCAAGCATAAATAAAGTACATGTAAGTATATGTGTGTATGATTCCCTCAGATGACGTACATGGCAAGTATAAATAAAGTACATGTAAGTGACTGTGTGTATAATCCCAACAGATGACCTACATGGCAAGCATAAGTAGAGTACATGTAAGTATATGTGTGTATGATTCCCTCAGATGACCAACGTGGCAAGCATAAGTTAAGTAGCCTACATGTAAGTATATGTGTGCACTATTCCCTCAGATGACGTACATGGCAGTGAGCTGTGGCATGTCTGGCACCACCACAGACAGCAGGAAGAGCCTGGCTCACACCATCACCTCCAACAGCTGGAGGGAGGACCGCGTGGTGTGGCACGTCACCTCGGAGTGTGCCTCCAACGTCTACGAGACCATGAACAGCATCAACAGGACAAACTCAGGTTTGCTCACTACTCTTATTAACTCCTCTTTTCAACTACTCTTTTAACTCCTCATTTTTTTATTATTCATTTTCTTTTTCTCCTTGTTTTTTGTGGGGTTTTTTTTTTGCGAAAGTCTATTGAGTGATTTATCTAGGCTTTTAGCTTATGAGTAATATGAGGTAAGCAAATAAATAGTAAATAAATTACTTTCATATACTCTGGTTTAAACTAACCAGGTTTGTTGACCTACATAGCTAGCATTGTGATCTGGTGGTCTAGTGGTCAGTGCGTTGCCATTGTGAGTCAAAGGTCTGGGGTTGAATCATGGCTGTGCCAACTCAATTTGGATTTGAGAATTGAGAGTATATTTTCTTATCCACCACCAGGTGTACTCTTGAACAAAATACTTTGTCACACATTTCTCACCGTACCCAGGTGTAAAAGGGGTACCTGACTATAGAGTATAGACAGTGAAAGATCTTGTCAGAATGTTGGTATGGGCGCTGACCAGGCAGCACTAGCCTCCCAGGAAAAAATGCTTGAAATGAACACCAATTTTGTGCTTGCACAGGGTGAGTTCGAACCTGGAACCCCATGGCTGTCAACTTGGTGTTGGCTGAACACTTTACCTATTGTGCTAAAACACCCCATAGATTAGGCCTAGTCTTCGTATATGCAGTCATTTAATTGCAATTTACTTCTGTCTGTTTCTAGGGATGAAGTTTGAGAAGGAGAGTGCCAGAGATAAATACATGGATTTGACAGAGCTCCTCGGCATTGCCGGTGTACCAACATTCCTCATCATTCACCCTGATGGTAAGTCTTTTCATAGAACTTCACCATTGATCATTGTGTCTTCAGCTTTACTTTACTCCTCACTTGTTATATTTTATATTATTTATTTTTTATTTTTTTAGGGAGGGGTCTTGTTCTTGACTTGCTAGGACATTTCTATTCTGGCTTTAATTTTACTTTGCCTGTAATTTGACCTTCAAAACATCTTTGGCATAAGTGTGGCGAATTAGTGGTTTAAAAAAATAAGAAAACAAGTGTAACATTTGAGTTGATGTACGAATAGTGAATGATACAATGGGGATTTCCTAAATGGTATGTTGCTACAGAGGGGATTTTGTTAGTAAGGACATATAGGGAAAAATTCAGGACCAGGGTACCATGTCGTTACAGCGAGGATCTCGATACAACGGGGTTGCACTGTATACTTCTAAAAGAATGTGTTTAAGTTTAACATTTTTTTATTGTGACTTTTATGGTATTGTTTTTTTCAAATGGTTGCACGCATCTGACCCTGCCACAATCGTTCATTTGCCCACAGGCCACATAGCCTGGCATGGACGCTACTGTGCCTTTGACTACGCCGCATTTGGTGCCTTCATGAGGCACACAATTAGTGAGGTGATGAGACAGCCCTGCCCAGTCTTTAACTGTGACTGCTGCAAGAGTGACACAACAGTGGACGAGGATGCCATGAGTGAGTATGATAATGATGATGATAAGAATGATATGAATAGTAATGATAATGATAATAATAACAAAAGTGATATTAATAATAATAATAATAATAATAATAATAATAATAATATTAATAATAATAATAATAATAATAATAATAATAATAGTAATAATAATAATAATAATAATGATAATAATAATGTACAGAAAACCCTACTTTTCATAGAAGGCGACACCAACCTGAGAGTTCGAACTACATGTACACCTATCATTGAGAACAAACAAGAAGAATATCCTAAAACTAAAAGCCAACCAATCTTATGTCCCCCAGGCCTCCAGCTCCCCAACGTGATCACCAGCAGAACTCGCTCCGTCACCACGAGAGCTGCCTCGCCAGACAGCGTAGATCTTGCGGCTCGCTCAGACATGAAGTATGCGGCTCTGAGCGGTTACACAGACAACGTCAGCGGCACGGAGAGACTCTTTGTGTCCCCAAAGTCTAGGCCCAGGAGCCCAAAGGTGCGGAGGAAGAGAAGCAGCATTTCCGTCAACAAGCGGCCTTACTCAGCCTCTGGTTCGGGCATGCTGGACAAATCTCCCTACAAGGCTTGCGTGGCCCCTCACATGCACGCCCCCCACACAATCAAAGCTAGGCCCGCCAGTGCCAGGAAGTTGATGCACTATGTCTGAGCCGCAGCAGCGATGTCTATGCAAGCAAACACATTTTGTTTTTATTTTTTACCTCAAAGAAAAATTATCTAAGTTTTTGTGTTTGATTTTCCAGTACTAGTTGTAATTAAGAAGTAGCATTTTCCATGAAATATGAATTGTCCAATTTACTTATACTGAATATATTGTTTTGGAAATTATATTGCCTTGTCTGTAACCTGCAAGATATATTTTTAGAGTTTGTTTTGCATCTGCTGTGTTTACTCTAGTTTTGTGTTGGTTTTCCATAACCTATGCATTGTATGAATCCGTCCATTTTATCTTACTTATTTTACAAATGAAATGTAGTCATTGGTTATTGGACATATTAAAATAAGATTTCAATTACATTTATAATGAACTTTGCAAGCAAATTATATTGTACTGTACTAATATTTATTATGATGCCTCAACCCACCCATAATGTTTGAATTTTAACATGTTCTTTGGCCGATCTGTGATACAATTTTGCACTAAATAATTCATGACATTTTACTTTGTTGTACATGGTTACTATAAAAATGCTTTGCTGTCTCCACATCAATGATAGTCCATGTCTTTTCTATTTTATTTTAAAACCTTCCGGCTTTACAGACTTGGGGAGAATTTGATTCCTTTGACTTTGATGTAAACATGACAATTCAATCAGAAATTCATACAATGTTCTATATCTTTTACAATGAATGTGTTGTTATGTGTATGTAACATACATTATTGTTATGACTTTTTTAATGATAATGACATATCATGAATGTGTTGAATATTCTAAATGTTCCTGTTGCTCTGTGTGTTAATGTCTACTTGTGCTCACAGTGCCTTGATCTGGACTGCATATTAAAACCATGACTTTCATTTCTCTGGTTGGCCTACATACTGTCTAGCTAAGTTCAAGTAATGCACAATATTATAGCCAAACAGTTTTGCCTAGTATTCAATGTATCCATTTTTTCTTTAAAAAAAGAAAATGAAAGATAAAACAAACTTACAGACACCAGATCTTGGCTCAGGGATGAATTGTGTCATTGACATCAATATTTACTTTTTTTTACTTAGTTGAGTGAGTGAAAATGAAAATAGTATGCCTATTTTCAAAACAGTTCAGTTTCATTAATGGAGTTCATTTTTTTCTTAACATTGGGTAGCAAAACAGTATCCCGTATTCAGGTTGGGTTTTTTCGCAACTTTTTAACATAATCATTACATTGCTCTTTGGACTATCGTCTAAATTCTCACTCACTTGTATTGCCTCCATGTCACTTTGTTAATCAAATCAAAATCAACTTTACATTATGACAACTCTCATGCTTTCTCTTTGTGTTTTAACTACCTAGTACATGAAACGGCTTCTGCTTCTTAGCTGAAAGTTGCTCTCCCTGAATTCTATTCTTATACTATTTATTATGCACAATGAAACAATCTTTTTTTACAAACTTTATTCACAAATTGACATATCAGTTGTGTTTATTATTGCCGTGTTTGGTCTGTGATAAAACAAATCAATTTTACATCTACTCTTCACATTATTACGTGCAGCTTTTTAAAGCGCAAATTGTAGGCATTTATTTATACCAGTGTATATTTATCACATTATGCTTGTGTATAACACAGTTTATATTATTATAAACATGTTTGTTTGTTCTCAATTATGCTTAGAATGAAATGTTGTATTTTTCATATTTTCTAACCAACGACTGCTTATGTAGTATCTGCTATTTTAAATGTTGACGCAGTGTTATCTCATCACATCAGCATTTCTTCATCACAATGGTAGTGAATGTGGTAGAATTTTTAATTTGTTGTGTGATTATTGAATCATGTTGTAAAGGCACACAACAAATATTAAATATGTTATGCAATGGTGGAAGGTATATGTAGGAAATGTTAAAATTGCGTATTAATTTAATTAACTTGTAAACCTGTGAGTATTGTGTAGTCATGAAAGATATTTTCCCTTGTAAGTTGTGATACCAAAGTATTGCTAATACTAATAGAATAGATCTTGCTTTGACAATGAAACATGGTTTAATGATTGTAGTGTAGAGGTAAGATTTTCTTTTACATTTTTAGATACAGGAATCTCCGTTCTCACCTTTCATCAAGGCTTACACATTAAAAAGAGGAAATCTCAGCCAAGTATTGAAGATAGAAGACCCCTACAATCACCATTAGTGGTTTGTGTTCTACATACACAGTGAGAAGACATGTGGCTCTCATTCCATGAAAAGAATCCTATCAACAAAGCTGACGCTATCTTTGTTTGCTCTTCCTTTGGTAACAATAATAATAACAAAAATGAAACAATAGAACAACTTGGTACGTATACTGCCTATAACTCAGAACAATGTGCGACAAAAGACTGTTTTTCACAATAGATTATAATAAAGTACTCTGATAGACATTCCTGTGTGTTGATATTCTTTTTATTCATTTATGTGATGAATGTGATGTGTGTACAATGTTCTCAAATACAATCTTACAAAAATACATAATCACATTCAACCATGGCTCAAACTTGTTTACACTAACCCATGTACTAGAGCGGTCACCTGCATACACACGCTACACAAAACAAAGGGAATACCAGACAATGTGAGTTGACCACAAAAACCTTGACAACACACTTGGTCCAATGTGAAAATGAATCCTCCAAAATGAACCATGACAAAGAGCAAACTTTCAAAACAATAATAGGCGTATATCATATATACATATATATGTCAGTCATTCTCTGTCTCCCATAGGTGGCTATCAATGATCTTTCATGACAAAAAGAGTTCATTTAGGATCGACTGTCAATTAAACACACACTATGCATAGGACATCCTTAGTTCACTCTTCAGTCATTTTGATTTTGAAAATGGGGAAGTAAAAATGATTGATGGTGAAATTTAGAACCAATGTCTAGCAAACATACACCTCTATCACACATAACATACATTGCGTAATTTGTTTAAAAATCATTCATCATTCAATAGTTTCATACACACATAAACCGTCGGGAAGACGAAACAATTTTGATATAAAGTTAACCAACATTCTGAGAAGAAAACAAAACTGCATGACGACATTTATCCCAGGGCACTGTATCAGAAGTCTTTATATACCATTCCATATACAACGTGATGAAGGGAAAAAAAAAAAAAAAGATCAATTCTCTGACATTCTTCAACAAGCATTCAATCCCAATCAGATCTGTAGAAGAGAAGAGCTGATGAAGAAATCCCTTGATTCAATGGCAGAATGAAGCCGCTCCAACATTTTTTTGAGTTTTAGTAGATTTCCACCCCTAGCGACACAAATGGGTGATAAGAGAGAGAGGTGGTACTTGGTACCAATATTTCAATGTTCACCTCAGATAGTACAGTTGTCTGGAGACAAATACACTGCCCACATGACCCATGTCCAGAATGTCCCAGAGGGTCAAACTCTAACAATCTGAATGTCACATATCTATCATATACATATCATCATCACTGACACCATACGCTAAAGCAATGGAATAAAGTCATAAATGCCAAAAGTCATTGTTACAGTACAGTAATTCATGAAACAAACTTTAAACTAACCATTGCTATCCACATGCAGCTTCAAAAAAAATGAATTCACAAAAATGAAATACAGGCTAAATCATCAGACAAAGGAACTTGATGGATCATTTTTACACTGAAATTAACAATTGGTCTCTTCTTCAAAGGCAATGGAACATATCATGTCCTTCCAGGGCTTGTAATTAAAGCATTCAAAGTTCTGATCTGAGGTGCTCCCAAGTAGTTAATCAATTCATAGTTGCTGTGTTGGAGTGGATTGTTTTTCTTTCTGTGCTTTTCGGTTTCGTCAGAATGTTCTTACTTTTGTCATCTCTGTGATTCACTTTTGTTATTGTTGCTTTGGGTTCTTTGTTTCTGCATGTCACATTATCTAAACATGTTCAATGTGACTTAAGTAGGTCTATCTAGATCTAAACAACCAAAGAGACAGGATCAATCCTAATCTAGAAACGATGCTGATATACTTACTGACTATTGGTGACTCAGAGTTCCTAAAACTTTAATACTCTTCATCTGCACATTCGAGTCCTTAGTTTTCCACCCCAATTGACACAATAAAGTCATAGAAAAAAAGGAGGGTGATCCAAAAAAAAAGCCTGGGGGAAAAAAGGGGTATTCGGCGAAGAACTTTCAAAGGCCATTTTCCACTGTTGCATACTGTTCTTCTCTGGTTTCCTTGTATCTTCCATTCCTCTCATTGGCTGCCTCTCCCCCATCATGACTTACTATCTTCCTTGGTTACTACCTGGTGGGCAGAAGAAAGAAAAACAACACGTTTGGTTATAGGTATAGTAAGGCACATCCCAGCGTGTATGTGTGTATACAAACTTGTTGACACTCATCGCCTGACTGAGCATGCTATCTGAGTATTTCTTTAAATTAAAGAAAGAAAAAAAAGGCAAGACCAAACAAACATACAGATTTAAGGCTTTGCTGTCATACATTCTTTTCAACCCTATGATGAGTAAAAGTGAGGATTTACACTTTAAAAATTCATGTTCACTGTTGTAGTAACAACAAGAGATGTAACACACTGGTTTACTAAATTACTGGGTTGAAAATAAAATCGTACTCTTTCATTCCACATTTGTGTAATAATCTTTCGAGCACAGGAGGATTTGACTTAATACTCATACATGACATACCCTAGAACAAAACATACCCCAATGTCTACTCATACAAATGTACTACATACAACAGTAGATTTAGTAGAATCACTACAACCTGTGCATCTCATGTGTGTTAGAAATACAAAGACAAAGTTAGATTTCTAAGACTGTTCTCTTCAATTAATGAAAGATCTGAAAAACCTTTGTTCTTCTTTTTTTTTTAATATTCCGTAAAGAAACTGAGTTGACACTTTATACTAAGTATAGAAATATGCACTGACATTTAGCTTAAGTATACATTGCACTTTCTTTTAGATCACCAACATTTAAACACAACCAGAAAAGTGCCCAACACAGGTCATGCAGGATTATCTACATTTTGGGATCAACTACCATGCACAAAAATAGCCACTCTTTTAGATACTGCAATAAAATAAACATGTAAAAAAAGAACTCCCCACATGCATGCATCTAAGAACCCTTGATTTCAACATCCATTTGTGACTAATTTCCATTAAGGAAGAGAAAAGACAATGTGAAACCTGTAAATATAATAAGAAAAAAGAATAGAAAAGAAAAGGGGATGGGGGTGATATGATATGCATACTAATACTAGAAGTGACTGCTGGTCTTAATAACAGTTTTTCTATGATTCTCTGAAGTTAATCAACTTACTACATACATGTATTGTATTTATATGAGGTTTCTACTCTTGTTTGCTAACGAACCTTCTGCAATTTACCCCATAACCATATTATACCCCCTGGAGCGGCGCCGAGCAGAGGCTACCGATGACCCACTGGAGTGGCATTTTTTACCAGAGCAAAGCTCCTCGTTTTTATTTCGCAATATAGCCTTACAAATTATAGATCCTGAAAGTCCAAAAAAACGAACTTCCCCATGGTCTTTGAAGCAACGAAATCAACCGATTGGTTCACTTGGTGTGAATTTTTTATTTTGATCGAAGTTTTGTTCAAATGTTGAGACAATGGACGGTGTTCTATTCTATGTCTCTACTACAGGGAGGCTACAGGTCACAGGCAATTTGTTTGATGGTGAGGTGTATTTTGTTCTGCCATCCCATTAATATTAATGCAATCATTCTCGACAACTATGCCATTATTAGATGCGATCATTTGTCCTATCACATGCCATTATATAATAGTTTTATCTTCAACAGTTGGTTTTTTTTATGAATTATTTAGAATTTTGAGTCATGGGTTATTCCCAGGATTTCATGGTAAGAAAGTTGCCTCCTGACTAGGGAGTAAATGGTTAAAGGAGTCATCTATAGTCTATAGTTGATGCCCTCATGTTATTTTTGTTGAATTTGTTCTTATTAGGCACTGACCCCCTTTTTCCTGTGATTGTGCAGTTGGAAGAGTAAACAAAATTATGCTATTGCTAGCCTAACTACATATTTCCCATGCAACAGCAAACATAACAATTACTGAAGAAGACAGATTACTATCTATGGGACAAAAAATTGTGAGGTGTAAAAAAGAAGAAACTACTTGGCATTAGTTGCACTCACTAAAGCACACACATTCAAACTCAATTGTAAATTCACCCATGTTCAAGACAAAATGATTTCCAAAGCTTCACAAAAAGGGATCATGTCACACCACAATGTAAAGAGCCGCTTTCAAATTCAAGAAATCACACATTTTGTTTAAAAATGAAGAAAAAAATATTTGTGAGGGGAGGCGCACCAAAAGAAATGGGCAAAACTGTCAGTCAAAAACACACAAAGTTGGTTTACCCAGGTTCGTTACGTTTGGTCCTATAGCAGCCTTATATCAAACTAAGTTTTCTGTAGTTAATTCACTATCATCTATTTGATCATCACTGGGCTGCACATATTCAGTATTTGCAATCTGAAAATGAATGAATGAATCAGAAAAAAAGTCAAACTCATCATACTAACTCTACACTGCGTCATGTTCAGGAGCCTGCTTAGCTGAAATATTGTTTCTTTGAGTGGAAACATTAAGATAAGATAAGGTAAGATGAACTTTATTGATCCATCAAAATGGAAATTTGTTTTGGATGTGAATTACATGACGTGTGGACACAACAAAATTACAATGACTTAAATGACATATGATGAAGCATTCACACAGACACATAACAGGCGCACCATCAAACAGACATCCCAACAAGCATACATTCTTCACACAAGCATACAAATCATGTACAAATAGATATATTACATTTTAAATTCGCTCTTGCTCACACTATCACTCTTGCTTCCTGATATCGACATTCTCCTGGACATTGATGGCACAAAAGACATTTTAGAGCGTTCAGTCTGAGATTTTAAATACAAATAGATGTTAGTTCTTTCTGATCGTTTAAATTCATGATACAGTGGGTGAGTATAATCATTACTGATTTTGTAAAACTTACACCCCAAGACAAAGGTCAGGAATGGATCGGATAGGTATATAAAACTGCCCACACAGTCACACATTTCCAGAAACCAAATAGCTAACTTAACGAGATAACAGTTTGGCCCAAGCATGGCCCTCACTGAAAGGTGTATCTAATTGTTAAAGAAAAATATAACCTGTTCTGAATTACAAATATTAACAAGACATATGCAACCCGAACAAAATATTGATCTGGATCTTCTGTGTGTCATAATTCCCCTTTATGATTCAAATGAGGTAAAACAATTCCAGCACTATATATATTAACCGTCTACTTTCAAATATGTAACTTCTATGTGAACGAGAAGTAGAAGATTTTAATTTAATGAAAATAAGTCTTGACCTTGAGTACACCAATGCTTTATATAGCCTTTAAACTTGAAGGCAAAATAAAGTTTACATGATGACACGAGTGACTAATGCAATAAAAGAATTCATGGGCCTGTGCATTTAATAAAATAACATTGTAACGTAAAGAGGATAATACTAAAGAGATACAAATAAAGCAACGACACACTTCATCATATGTGGACAAAACTACATAAATTACACCACAACCAAACAGAACAGAACAGTAGGACACTAGGATTGCTTTTAAACAACTGCTAATGATTAACATCTACATGTAATTGTACAGAGGCAGGTTGAACAGAAAGGATGCTGCTCCTCCTCTTCGTACTGTAGGAATACATTATCAGTTCTATCATGACAAATTAATCTTCAAACTAGCATGTTGAGTGTTGAGCAGCAATGAAAGTATGGCAACAATTCTCTTAATGATAATCAGATAGTAAAAAAAGGAACAAGATTGAGGTTTTTATGGTCTTAAGAAACCAAACAGGCTTTTTTCATCTCTACTTTATACATAAACATTCAGATAGTCTATAATATAATACATTTATTGCAAACTTACCCTAGCTTCAATGTATTCAACACGCCTCTCCAATTCTGTTAACTTTTGGTTAAGGACAGCAAGTCTGGCTCTGCAGGATGTGTCTTAAAGAGAAAAATGACACACTATACATCAATGACACACAATACATCAATGACACATTGTATGATACAGCATGGAATGGTTAACAATCTCTGCATCAAAACTTTATTTATAAGCATACAAGTAGACAAAACCCCAAAAAATAAAACAACTACAACAAAAACACATTTACAAATTACCAACCTTATAAAAATGCCCTCTTATGAACATTTGATTGCATTTCAAAAAGTTCAACCTTTCTATTGTGTTGCTTAAAAGTTGTCTCACTATGATTTTCTTATACAGTTCAGTCGAACTTCATATTTCAAATTGTCAGGCTGCATTGTGATTCTCACTACTATTACATCAGATAAGAGTCTACACAACTACAACTAAATATACATGTATATATATATATATAAAACATCATTGCAATTACAGGTTAACTTTGAACTTTAAAAGTGATTTTAATACATGTTGTAAACATACCAAAGGAATTCAAAAAGTCTGTAATCTTTTTAATGCTGCCTGTTATCACTTCAATGTACTCTCTGTTTGCCCAGTCTTGTTGTAGAGGTCTTTGGTGAACAGGTTGCTGCTGTGCATGCTGATGGGATGCCATGATGCTGATCTAATATAGTGTAGCACTGAGAATACCACAAAACGGTGCAATTGTAAAGAGTACAGTAAGTCTGCTGTTGAAAACCCTGTACAGTCTTAAATTCCTCAAAGACCTATAGATTCAATGATTATGTCAACACCACACCAGATGTTGGTTTGGTTTCTAGAAGAAGTCAATCTTGTTCCAAGAATTCCAAATCCAGGTCACTCTTTCATCTCTAGAGTTCAAATCAACTGCAACTCCACCTTCAAAGTTCTTCCGCACGTCAGGGGATTCTGAAACAGAGAAAACAAAAACAGTATTAGCACAACAACTATCGTACGTGCGCCTACAAAAAAGTTATCAAAAGTTAGGGGAGTGGGGTTCTCTACCTATTACTATTACAATAATCACTAATAATGGCATCATCAATCGGTCAAATCTTGGTATCTCGCAAGAAAGAAACAGAAAATTGTGTAGTGTTTCTTAGGAAAGTTTCTGCGCTATGTTTTGTACATTGATAGTTGCAGTAATTGTAATGTTTTTTGCTAGATCTAAGTAGCGGCCAAATCAACAAAGGACACTTACACAGCAGGCATTGGCATTATTAAACTGCAACCGTCCAAAATCTTCATTGCGGTTGCGCACAAAAAAAAGGATTGAAAATGTGTGTGTGGCCTGTGCTGGTAGCCTCAGATGAGATGGCCACTCTTACTTTTAGTCTAACTTGATCACTGTTGTTATGACTGTTACTGTTACTGTTGTTAGTGTTAACTAATTGATGGTCTGATGTTATTGTTATAATGTTATTGTTAATGTTAGTGATGATAATGATACAATGATGATAGTGTTTCACTGTTATACTGTCTAATATTTATATTTATAGCACAAGATCTCACCTGTCTCAACGTGTCATGATGAGTATGCTATCCTGCATATGAATCTAATGATTTAATCGAGTGGACTTATGTTCGAACTAGAAATCTAGTCAAGAATCTTCTCCTCAGTTTGTTGTTATCGGACTAAACAGCACAGCTCAGAGAACAGTGAAGTGAAAGGTTTGGTTACTACTTCCGCAATCAATGTAAACACTAAACATTAGGTCTGTGTAATCGATTTCTAAGCTAATAATAATAACAGTATCGCAAGTTTAAGCCATGTAGAACATGACGTGTAGAATCATATTATTTATATGTGTACCTACTGGCCAGGCAAAACCGCCTACTTGAAGCTTCGAGCAGTTCCGAGATAAAAGCAAAAACAGTTCATGTTTTAGTAACACGTTTCCATTAGTTGACATCTTTTAAAATTCGTTTTAAAAAGACCTGAAGAGATCATTAAAAAATGTTTTTAAAGTGTCTTGATTAGCTTTTCATGAAGTTTCAGATACTATAGATGAATACATGGCACAGATAGACACTCCGAGTAATTAAGGTTAGTGGCATGTGCTACATCTTGGACTGTAGGATGTAGGCCTTGTTAATGTAGGCCTATCTGGTGAACCAGCAATGAAAAGCAATGCTAGCAGTACTAGCACCATAATATGTCACAAAATGTTATCACTTCAAACATTTTAAGAAATTTCATTTTAAAAAGAGAAATCACTTGTTGGCTACAGGCCTACTTGAAACAGTATTCTTGCCAACCGGACATTTTCTTTCTGACTTGATGTGTGTGTGCGTGTGTGTGTGTGCGTGTGTGTGTGTGTGTGTGTGTGTGTATATGTGTGTGTGTGTGTGTGTGTGTGTATATATATATATATGTGTGTGTGTGTGTAGTCTATTTTTCTGTAAGTATGTCTGTATCCTCTTTCTGTGCGTTTGTGAGTAGCCTACATTGTTTACGTGAGTTCACACCAGCTTATTATTTTCATAATACCGGTATTGTCCAGGGTGTAAAGAAATGTGTATGAAAGAAAGAAAGAAAGAAAGAAAGAAAGAAAGAAAGAAAGAAAGAAGGAAAGAAAGAAATAAATACTGAAAGAAGGAAAGAAAATAAATTAAAAGTAGCCTACCCGGTAGAGTGTTTTGCAAAAGGGATAAAACAGAAAAAGAGGGAAAAGAATCGAAGTCATCTAGGCCTATACCCATGAAACATATTGAGTACGGTCCAGGGTAACAGATCTAGCACGGTACAGGGTAAGAGATCTAGAGTAGAACAACATGAAATCGATGCTCTATTTACACCAGACACCTTTTATACCTTTGCTTTGTGTACCTATAACCCCACAATGCCTCGATTGCTCTGTCCGTAGTCAACAACCTAATCGATTTGTTGGCCCCGTGTAAGTTTGACAACCAATGTGCAGCGGTGTCTCTGTTTGTTCTTCTATTACTAGTATGTAGGCCTACATAATACATCATAGGTAGATGATTCTTTTTCTTCTTCTTCTTACTGTCGGCAATAAGGGCGACTTGTTTTCTTTTGATGGCCAAACGGAATTGTGTAACAAGCCTACCTGCACATTGACCGCATTCGGGCACATTTTATGATCATAAGGGACCGTTCACAAACCATGTGGACAAATTTTGACCATCTTGTGTCCACATGGTTTGTGAACGGCCCCTAACTGTTCGACAAGACAAGTGTCTTTTTTATTTGACCAATTACATGAGTTTGGCAAACTATTGGCCCTATTGTTCTAAGGAATGACATTAGCAGGCGTTTTCCATTCAAATGATGTACTTTCGTACACATATCATTTCATATTTTGACATTACGTACACAAAATGCAATATCTCTGTGGCGGCATTTGCCTTCATAAACGCTTACAGCATAACACATGGTTAGGCTCTTTCCTTGACGTCTTATGATCTCTTGCTTAGTGACGATAGGGCGATCTCCAACGAGCTTCTACTCAAAAGCGTGTCGCTATTGAATTGTTGTCTATCTTGCGAATATGACAGTCTGAAATGTGAGGAGGGTCTAAATGGAGGTTCCAAGCAGGGGGGGGGGGGGGGGGGGGGT
>JAUELK010079701.1:0-10142 GCA_031471215.1 Gastropteron pacificum | reverse complement strand
TACTATAGACCTCATGTAAGTTCTTGTGCATGTATCCCACAAATACTCTTACTATAGAGGACATGTAAGTTCTTGTGTGTGTCTCCCGCAAATACTCTTACTATAGAGGACAGTCTGAGAAGACAAATATCTGTACGAAATGGTTTGCCTGAAAATAGATCCTACTTAGGGCCTATAGCTATCAAGTTTTCATGACTAATAAATAATAGGTAGCATTTCTATAGCATTTGTAAAGAAGAATTATCTCTATCATATTTTTGATTATGAAACCATGACGATTTCCTTATAGAGGCCACCAGTGGCCCATATAATGAAAACCATGATGATTTCCTTATAGAGGCCACCAGTGGCCCATATAATGAAAACCATGACGATTTCCTTATAGAGGCCACCCTTTTGGCTTTCAAATAATTCTATACAATCAATACAGGCCTAGTCTAATCTCTGATTAGATCTAATGGTTTACTCAAAATTAGGCCTAAAATATTCTCGAAATCGAATGGTAAAAATGGTAGTCAGGTATTGTGTTGTTGAAATACCCACCCCAGCCCACCGCCCGCCACCGGGGGCCTCAATAAGGAAATCGTTGTGGTTTACATTATATGGGCCACACACATGTGGCCTCAATAAGGAAATTGTCATGGTTTACATTATATGGGCCACCGGTGGCCTATATAAAGTCAGCCTTTGATTATACAATACTAAGTGGATTGATGTGATCTGCCATGTAAAGCATTTTGAGCCTGTTGAACATGAAAGTGAACATTATCATTATGATGATTCATTTTTGTATTTTTTATCAAAAATAAGTAGAAAAGAAGAGATGACATGCTCACATTATTGTTGTTGTTTGTGGGGGGTGCAGGGGCAGACTGGATGCGGTCTATCATGATGTTACTGATCCGTCTGTCCGCAGTTGACGTCCTGGGCCGTTCTTTCTGGAAACACAGAAAACGAGCAATGTACAACGTTGAATTTAGTGGGAAACAAACAAACCAGATGTTGAATGATTGCAAAACGCTTCTTTTTTCTCTACTCATGAACAAGACTACTAGACAACTCGTGTGAGCACACAGGACCAGACGGAAGGAGGCTAATTAAGGGGATCTAACAATGGTAAATTAAAAAATTAAAACACGGATTATTCAGTCCCTTGAGTACATCATTATTGTACTTTACGTTACATCTTTACACAATGGAGAAAACCTTTGAGTTCTGATGCTGAGATCTATAAAACACCCCAGACTAAAAATAATGACGATTTTAAAAAGGTTAGTTCCAATCATTTGTATTACCGTATCGAATTATCATGTTTTGCTGGATTCAAATTGTTGTAATTCCGTACTTAGGCCAATCGCGGAGAACTTTGTCAGTGACCTTGAATCTCATTGGCGCACTCAGACAGGGAATCAAACCGAGGACATTTGACTTGAGAGGATCAAACATAAACAAAAACAACAGCATATTATAAAGACATTTTAAAGTACAAAAATTTTTTTTTTTTTTTAAATGGAAATGAACAAAATAGATATCTAGATATACCTGTTGACCGGGGTAATCCTTAGAGTAGACCATCTTGGTCTTGGTGATGGGCGTGTAGATCAGGGGAACGTTGGAGAAGCTCTTAGACCTGGAGTGAGTTCCCTTGAGATCCAGGCTGACCAGCTCTTCATCTGTAGAATGCAGGGTGAACCTGGGAATGGGAACAAAGACAAGATAAGATACGATAGATAAGATAGAATAAGATAAAAGAGGATAAGGTATGATAAAAACGTTATCAGGATAAGATAAGATGAGAACTGATAAGAATATATACATACAATAAGATATGATAAGAAAAGATGGGACAAGGTCTGACTGGATAAGATAAGATAAGAAAGGATGAAAAAAAGGTAGATGAGATAAGATGGATGAAATGAAATAAATATAGATAAGCTAAGATAAGATGAGCCAAGATGAGATAAGATAAGGTAGGATAAGAAAGGATACGATTAAAGTAAGATAGGATAAGATGAGACAGGACAAGATAAGATACGGTAAGATTCACTTAATCAATCAATTAACACGAAATACGAAAAATGTTTAGAAAATGTGTTCATTCATCAAGTCCTGTATCCCTTTCTCGTATTTTGGTTGTCATTTTTGTTTTTTCCATATGTGGTGTAATAGTGTTGATCAATATCGCTTTGTAATTGTGATGTTGATACACCTAACACATGTAGTACATATACTTAAAATTAAAATAGAACAATGATAATCATGTATCACAGTAGTATAGAACATTTCCAATGATTATGCTCATTGTGGCTTATAAAAATCAATACATGTACTGATATGTCACAAGGGATGTAAGCACTTTCAAAAGCTGTCTACTATGTCTTTCTTAAGTTGGCAATACTCAATAATGTACATGTACTTAATTTGGCCAACGAAAATAGTATCAATGTGACAGCAAACATCAGAACTAACATTTTCGTATTAATTTCACTAAAATTAAAAACTTCTCTTTGTACTAAAGTGACACACTTTCTTCTTTTTATTCATTTACAAACTAGTCAGATCTGCTACTGATCTCATTGCAAAGTGTGTATGCCTCAAACGACCATTGCAACAGATTCAAATCTTGATCTAGGGGTAAAGACTCAAAATAGATTTGCAATTATTTTCACATCAAGGTCTGATGTAATCTGAGAAAAATTGGTTCCCATCCCACTCAGGTGTAAAATGGGTTCCCGACTATAGACAGTGAAAGATTTTGACAGTATGTTGGTGTGAATGCCAATCAGGAAGTTGAGAAGACTCCAGAATCAATCACGTCTGTTAAGGTGATAATGGCTGTAATGTGCTTTTAGCTAGTTGTAGAGGGGAGTAAAATGCTGTGTACATGCTATGACATTTTTAGCACATAAAACTACACGTAATGCTATCTAGAAAACTGCAAAGCTGATTGTATACAAGAACTAAAAAGAGGGAAAAATTACAGTGATATTGAAATACAATACTATAGACAAATGAAAGCACATAGCTATCTACTAACTCAACCTTGAGGATGTATAAAAATGACACGTTTAGCAATAATGCTCAGTTTACTAGGGTGAACCTAACGCTACTCCTAATCTTATCATGTCTGTACATTGTGTAACAAGATCATCATAGACAGCTGTCTACTATGTCAAAGACTAGATCTACAGCTACAACTGTAACTTGTGGTATAACAAAGCGATTGTTACGTTAAGAAACAATTTCCTGAATTACCATAAACATGAGACCAAACATTTCTACAGTTAGCGAAAATGACAAGGAAGTGAGAAAGGCAGGGATTATATCAAGATACAGGTACAGAAAGTATTTAGACATTTTCATAGTTTTAATATTCTACACAGGTGCTATGATATAATGGTTAGGAGAATGTTCTATTGAGGTGATGGTGTCACATTGTAGGCCTACATTGTTAGAATATGTAATTTAAATTATAAAGTTATTCCAACTATTTGCATGTTTTTCTTAAGTATTATTATACCAAACATTGCATTTCGTTCATGCTTATCTCAGGAATTAGAATTATTGTTTCAGTGTTCTACAAAAGTTTTATAACTATTCTGAGCTCTGCTCTGAACAGTTTGTACATTCTACGTAAGTGTTTTGATTGTATTTATTTTCTAATCTGGTTTAACATGTTCCATTCAGATGTTAGCCTTTAACTAATCTATGCTCTACGAAGGTTTTAGAGCTGTTTCTATATTCTAATACAGTAAAAATATGTTATAGCTGTTTACAAGTACTACTCAAGTGTTAGTTATAGGTCATGTTCTATTTTCTCTTACCTGTCCTCACTCCTGGGTGTGGTACTTTTAGATGAAAACATGAATGTGCAAATAAACAACATGTTTTCACACTATAATGATTATTACATATTGCCTCATCCTGGAAATAATACTGTGATGGGAATAACATGAATAAAATAAAAGCACAGATTTTCAGATGAAAATCAGATATTGGATATGAACTGTAATCAAACATTATCATCAGTTCATAGTGCAATCAATTCATGATTTGATTAAGATTGAAAAGTTAAAAACACATCAAAACACACTGTAAAAGTTGGGTTTTTTTAAAGGAAAAAGAAACACTGCAAAACAGAATGCTTGGGGTTTTTCAAAGTCACAAAGAAGTAGCACATAATACAGAAAACAACAAAGAACAACTTCAGAGTAATCAGAGGGACCTAAAAGAACGGGATCAAAAACTTACATGACATTCTAAAAGTCAAAGAGAAGAACAAAGAACAAGAGTCCTGGGATATAAAATTTTAAAAAGAAGTACAAAAGACTCACTTACAAACAGCAACAAAAACAACAAGAAAAATAAACACAATTCAGAACAATGTAGAAAAAAGATGCAAAATTAAAATCCTACTTGTCTCCAGAAGTCATGGTTGGCTTCCACATGCCTAGATCTCTGGCAAAACACATTTTCTTCAGGTCCACATACGTGTAGTGGCCGTCACTGTACTTCAGTTTGGACTCCACTGCTCCACTCGACACTGAGGAGAAGGAAAAACAAAAGGAAAAATAAAAAAGACGTAATAAAGGAAAGAATTGTGGTGCTCTTGCTCAGTGCCAGTGTGAGCTCACCAGGGTTTGCCGTGATCAAACTAAGCAAACTATTGTGGCCCTTTGTTCCTAAGTCAAGTCAAGATTAAGCAAATAGTGCAGCCATTCCAGTCCACAGACGACAATGAGAGCTCTACTTGTGTGAAACCTGTCGGCCTATTCCCTATTCACAGACTGAGACTGGATGAGTCCATCACATCAACAATTGAAACGACTATATACGTTATATTGTACTCATAGTACATCCAGATTGATGTGGATGAGGGTGGTGGGGTTAAGGGGGGTGGGGGTTGTTTTCTTTGTTTGGGGTTGTTTTTGTGTGTGTGTGTGGGGGGGGGAGGGGGGGGCTCATTTTTTGTGTCCATGTGTTATGTTCTATATCCACACCAAATTCCCACATCCATAGATGAATAATCTTCATCTTATCTTATCTCTATGGCTTCAACAAGATTGACACAAGCTGCAGACACCAAACAAACCCTCCAATGGTCTCACCTGGCACTCCGTCTATCTGTACCAGGGCAATGTCCTTCTCCATCAACAACTGAATCTTCCCAACAACCTGCAGACACAATGACATCCAAGCTTTTTTCAAGCAGTTTGTTGGTAACTAACTACTCATTTTTAGTAGTTAAGCTGCTAAAATTCTCACGTGGGGTTTCTTTTTTCCAACATTGTTTTTCCTTTTCAACCATTAACCCAGCGCCTTCTGAGAGTCTAGTTTTCGATGATCTGGATTAACTTTGTTGATGCTAATCCATCTTGTGCGTGTGCCAGTAAACAGGCATGTCATACCAGAACACACTACTGGCATACATCGGGTTCATCTGTCAAGCTGTCAATCAAGACGATCAAAGCTAGACCACCAGGAATTTAACGTTTTCTTAGTGAATATTAGACGTGTTTCACTTCTCTTTTGGGTGGTCTTTGTAATTTTAAAGTGAAAATGTTGTGTCTTGTTCAAGAAAATAATCTTCTCTACACAACTAAACTACAATTTAAGTTTAAGTAAGAATAAGAAGGAAAATCAGAGTGAAAACTAAATTATTAAGGAAAGAGAAAAACACCAGTAACGATGAAACTACTGCGCAACGCCCTGGCCTGCTCAATAGCCTTGTAGAACTCTAGTTGGTTGTTTTTTTTCATTATAGATCTATTAAAGTAGCATGTCAATGACTTTTGGTTTTCGGTTGTTGTTGTTTTGTTTTTTTGTCATCTCTTACAGTCGAAGTCCCCATGGTGAGGAGCAAGAGGCAAAAACTATCTAATGCTACACTTTTATCAGCCGTAGTGCTTGAATTTGAATGAAGACTTGGTGATACATGTTACACATTACCTGGTATATTGACTGCTTTCAAACTTCAGGAGAAGGCAGGGTTTTTTTCCAACAGGTATAGTATATATACATATAGAACGAGGCACAACGGTTGTGTTAAACTTCGGATAAGGTGATCCTTTTTTCTCATGATTGAATATAAAATCCAAGTCATGAAGGACAATTGAATGTTAGTGCTCTACTCCATTTTGTTGACATTTTGTGTACAGGTTGGACTCTCACCTGGGGACCTAACAGTACACCATCCCCCCTTTCTGTGGAAGAGAAAGAAGTATAAGCTTATTAGATACTGTCTGGTCTGAAAAACACTAGTAATAGTGAGTAATAGTCTAGATTAATAGAAACTCCAGAGTAAGTTTGAACTCTTTCTGGTTTCAACTACTCCCAATCTTTCATTATTATTATGTATACTACAGGGATAATTTAATATGAAAACATGGATGAGCATTACTCAGTGAAAGAATCACATCAAACTGAAGGCAATTCAGGTTACCCCGTAGTTTGTTCTGGAATCATATAGAACTACTTGTTGACCGTTTAGTGTAATTAAAAATTTTAATGAAATCAGAAATCTTCAATATATCTTCTTCTTCTTCTTCCAATTATGACTGCAGCCTCATATATAGAGGACTTTTGTAATTGCCATATCATACAATAATGACAGGACTCACTGGGTTGTTGTGGTTTTGGCTTGCTGGCCTCACGGGCTGGGTTAAGAATGGGCGGATCTAGGCATGGCACGTTGTTGCCATCAGTCAGGAACTGAGAGGACCAGATGACAGAGTGATGTGGCTTGATGGGTAGACTGTCAGATAGCTGAGGGAATGAACAAGTCATCAAAGTGTTAGAATATTCTTATAATTTAACAAATGATATCCAATGCACTAGGGTATTACAGGAACTTTCCATTCTATCCCCGTCTCTTCCTCCCAGGAGATGATACGTTGGCCAAGCAGCCTGTGAGGTCCAGGTAGGTTGAGAACAAAATAACATTTTTCATTTTTTAAAATTTCAATTATGTTGCATTGTGAGAACAGTTTACAATTACAAGGACAGCTAGACATAGAATTCCAGCATGTAAATTGACACAGTTATAACACATTAACACACCAACACATACATGTACACATGTATACACACACATACACATATCTTATGATATATCTATACATATATTAGGCAAACTTTGAACTTCAAAGCAGATCTCCTCCGTTAATACTGCACCAAAATGGTTGCGGTTTTCAACACAGTTCCCCTTTCGGTCTGCTTTGTGTAATTAGAATAAGTAACCATTTCAAAACAATTTGTAAACAATTTAACTGTGTGATGACAGGGTGACAGCTTCTGTATTCTTCCAGTCCAACCTTTTGATTTTAGCGAAATATATTCAACTATCATGTTCCGGTTTGTTGTCTGAGGGCTTCTGTGTTGTCAAGGAAGTGGGTCGTAGCCTACTTAAATGCATAGAGCGGAATAGAGTCATGATCCCGGCTAGCTCAGTCGGTAGAGCACGAGACTCTTAATCTCGGGGTCGTGGGTTCAAGCCCCACGTTGGGAGAATTATTTTCTTCATTTTTGTAAGGAGTTGTGGTTTGTTTCAATTAACTTTTTTTTTCAGACACCTTCTAATTTATAACATTTTGTAAATAACTAAACTGTGTGATGACAAGGTGACATCGTCTGAATTCTTCCATTCCAACTTTTTAAAATCAGCGAAATATTATCAATAGTCATTTTCCGGTTTGTTGTCTATTTATATAGACTTTTTTTTCTAGGTGACACCTACTTGTATACTGGTACTAATATATTTAATTGCTTTTAAAGGCTCTACCCGATGGCTAATTCTTTCTAGAATTGACTTTCTCCCTGTCCCATTCATAGAATGGGTTCATCACTAGTAATATATATTGGGTGAGAAAACAGTGACAAAGTAGGCCTTTTATTTCTAAGATTACGCCAGTTGATGGATGGGAAAATACACTGTCTCAATGGGTTGACATAAACACGGGAATGTGTGGGTGAATGAGTGAGAGTGGGTAAGATCTTATGTGTTTAATAATGTTATATGTCATTTCAAGTAAAAATAAATATTTAGCGGATGTTTTTGTCAGCGTTATGTACTTCATGTATCTTTTGTTATTACTAATCGTGCATCATAGTTAATGTATTTTTCTGCCATGTGCACCAACATGATTTTCCCATCTGTGTGGATAAATAAAATTACTTCTTATCTTACATCATCTAGGTTGACCACTTGACCGGCTCTAAAGTGTTATGTGGTTGTAAAGCGCTATGTGCTTACTGTAGACCAGGGGAGAGCACTGGTATTGCATAATACATGGTCGAGTTTGGCTTTCGTCTGAGCTGATAGTGATAGCAGACATGAACAAAGAAGAAAACAAATACCCCTACAAGGGCCTTCTAAAAAATAAAGATCAGGTGAAGACTAGATCACTCACTGCCAGGTAGCGATCTCCAACGGGAATGTCGGCCATCTTGATGTCCACCTGATCCAGTCTGTTAGAGATGGCAGTTCTCAGCAGTTTCTTTACTTTCATTTCATTCAATGAGAGGCGAACGGCACTGTGTGTCTTAGAACTTGGAGGTTCATACTGGATGGAGAGAGAGTATTGAGAATTGGTTGGTGTCAATTCATGAAAATGTATAACTACTTTGACTGATTGATAACTCTATCATTTGTTCTACATTTTCTTAAGAATTGATCAAAATAAATTAGACCTACAAGAAGTATTGAAATTGCTAAGACATTGTTCAGAGCCTTCCAGTCCCAATCCTCAATACACACATACTGTATGTGTGCAAACAATCTTCTTTGCTAAATCCAATTACAAAAATTCAATCCCTGTGCAATCTCACTCAACCATCTTAGTTTTACCTGTTAAAGAAGTATTTGAAAAAAGAAAAGAAAGGAAAAGAAAAGAAAAGAAGAAAAGAAAAGAAAAGAAAAGAAAAGAAAAGAAAAGAAAAGAAAAGAAAAGAAAAGAAAAGAAAAGAAAAGAAAATGGGTCCAAACCCAGGCTCTGAATGCAGAAAGCTTTTTGAGTGAGAACTTCAAATCGAAAACAAAGAAACAGATTTTCTATCATCACGATCACATCCAGACTGACCGGTCCACTCATGAGAACTTCCTGAGACTCGTACACAAAGTCCATCTTGCCAGTGGCTGCCAGAGTCAAGTTGATCACACCTGTAACAACAAATGTAGGCCTTAACCCAGGTGTAAAAAGGGGTACCCGGCTATAGGCATGCTTCTGCACCTCACAGGCTGCCTGTACTTGTGTTTAATGTTTGTGAAGTGTTATGTGTTGTGTGCGTTAGTAGCCTGTTGGGGGAGTAATATATGTAAAGCGCTTTGAGCTCTACAGAGGAAAAGCAGTATATAAATCCCATCTTTACTTTAACGAATAAGAATGATATGAGAACAAAAAATGAAAATGAAAGTAAGAAGACAGAGAGAAGAACAGGAGTGCCTGTCACAAAAACAAAAACAAAAAGACGAAAAAAAAGATAGAACTGAGACTTAGGACACTAAATGTAATAAGATCAATTGTAGGAATACAATTATATATACAGAAAAAGAATATGAATAAGGTAAGAAATGAATATCATGAAAGAAACACACACACAACAAAGAGGATTTTAGGGGAACATTTTAAAATACAAAGAACTGAAAAGGACTTTAAGTAGGAGAAGAAAAGTTGAAGAAAGTGACAAAACCATCTAAGCCTTCTTCTTCTTCTTCCAATTATGACTGCAGCCTCATACTCATATACAGAGGACTTTTGCAATCGTGCAATGTGACTCAGTCTGTTATGCCTTTGAGGATAACAAAACGCACACACCACATGTTATAAAAGCATGATTTTAAAATTCATAAAAAGGTGTTTTGTTTTGTTTTTAAACTGGTGCATGTTATGTTCATATACAACAAATGTAAAAATAATAATAGGTAAGTAGTTTGCCTGCTGCCTTCTAGTGGTTGGCCCTAAATTTGCTCATAGTTAGTTCTCAAGGTCACAGACCTTAGTATCTTTTTAAGAGGTTGGCATTTGTAGTATTTTTAAGTTAATTTGACATACTGTTCCAAAGTCTAATAGCGGAGGGGTAAAAGCCTTAAAAGGGTAGATTTAGATTTCATTTCTAGTGGGGGGGGGGGGGATCACAAGATGAAC
>JAUELK010079591.1:0-12492 GCA_031471215.1 Gastropteron pacificum | reverse complement strand
TCCTGTCTTCTCCCTATTCCTGACTTCTCCCTTTCCTATTCCTAACTTCTCCCTATTCTATCCATAACTTCTCCCCTCCCTATCTCCCTCCCTCCCTATCCCCCCCCCCCCTCTACTTCTCCTTCTCCTTTCCTGAAACTATAAGCCGATCTCTATCGATTCTTGTCCACATTCCTGACAGATGGTACCCAGACCGCCCCAAATCTATTCATGGGTGGAATATGCCACATCTGTGTAATTTGCAATCCATTGTCTCTTGGCACAACAGAACATGCTGGCGCTGTGATTCAGAACGTGCCCCCTGTCCAGAACGAAAGCGTTCTCATATCCGAAGTTCAGTTTTTGAGACAAAATCAATGATTGTAACCCAGTTTTCGCTGATTTCATTAGTGCATAGAATGTTTTTGACATGCTGGTGCAGTAAAGGGTCGATGGTAGGTATACGAACAATTTACACTTTATTTTACACGTGCGTAAAAATAGAACGAATGCGACTGTATGCGCGTTCTTGATTAATTGTCACCATCAACCGTTAGATAAATCCATTGTCAGCCGATCTTATATCCGAAGTAAAAATAGAGAAATAATTCAGTAGACCGAAAAATAATTCGGACGAACAGTTCTAATAACCGAAGTGTTCTTATGTCCGAGTTTTCTTAAACGCGGCGGGTACCGTGCAATATTATCAGTTTTGTCCCATATTGGCTTGTCATGGTGAATATCCTAGATCTTAGCTCTTGTTGAAAGATGGTGTTTGTTTTGGCATTGTTTCAAACATTCTGTTTTTCCCCTCCATAAAGTTTTGGCACCTGAGACCAAGCTAACACTGTTATTCTAAAATACAACATGGTCAGTTTTGTCCAACGCCCACATTGTCTTGTCATGGTGAATATCCTAGGCCTTAGCTCTTGTTGAAAGATGGTTTTTGTTTTGGCATTGTTTCAAACATTATAAAGTGTTGGCACCTGAGACCAAGCTGACACTGTTATTCTAAAAAACAACAGGGTCAGTTTTATGCAACATTATCCTGTCTTGGTAAATGACCAAGTCTTGTTTTGTTTGGTCATCTTTATAAAGCTTGTTGCTTTTGGTTACTGTTGCCTGAAAGAAATACAATGACAGATATGCTCTTATACCATGATATCGTGGACGAAGGAATACCTTGTCAGACTTGTTCTCTCCCCCCCCCCCCCTCCCCGTGCCTCAGTCTATTAGTTGGTTAGTAAGTGTTTAGATGTGTTAATCCGCTGAATTCCCTCTTACGTGTGTTCATTTGAACGATTGTGATTTGTTGTATGTATTGAGTACATTCTTCGATTGATTGGGGGGTGGGCGATGGAGCATGCTGAGTATCATGTTAGTAGTTCATTATTTCTCTGCTCTCCTGTTCTTATATGGACAACACCGCAACAACAAAAGTTAAATCATGAATAGTTGGTTTCCAATCTGCTATGATCTGGCCTGGATGGGTCTTGTGACTGCATTTCACAATTGCGCGAACAAGTCCCAGGTTGCAGAGTTAGACTGCCATGGCTTTGTAGGTCTATACGACCACTCTAAGAGTGCCCGATCAAAACAACAACAACATTGTTATAATGGTCAACTGATGCTATAATATATTTAAACGACATTGGTACCGGAAAATATAGCATGACTATATAATTATAGGAAGCACTCCCATACCTCTCTATACAACCGTGCTCTAAAGCAAGCTCAAAGCGCTTTACAATCGCTATCGCCCTGACAGACCTAATAATTATCCATTCCATAGTAATCGTAACCTGACTGATCGGCGCCGGCACCAACACACAGACAAGATCCGGACAGTACCCTATGATTAGTGCTAATCGTACAGTGACCTATTAGGATTTGTCCTTCTGGTCAAAATGTTCATCATTTTCATTTGATTCAGTCTAAGTTGGATGGCATCAAGGGCTGGACGAATCTACCTATAGTTTAAAACAATATTTGGTTCAGCTTGAGTTTTACACCCATTGCAGCCATGAAAACTGTCCACCCGACCAATTTCCAATAATACCCTCAGAGGGATTCGAACCCGTGTCGCCTGCTTGGGCACTAAACTCGTGAACCAATCGTGTTAACCATTCGGCCACCGCGAGGCCCTAAGTTTAATGTGTCAGAGAGGTTAAGAACAAAGACGAATGGAAAGTCATTTCAAGATGACGCAAGACCTAAAATCGTCAACAATTAATGTGTGAAGAGATTCAATCTTGTATATATTTATAATGAAAAGCGTGTTGCTATGACAACGTGAGTACAGGGCTCAAATGACAGCTGAAAGATGACGCTAAGTTTGATGGAAAGGTAAAGGCATTATAAAATCTATATATATATATATAGATATTTATAACATAGAAAGTAGATGTTATCTAGAAGTGTGTTTGCCTTCTAAATACACTGTGAAAGTAACACCAGAGACGTGTCATGAAAACGAGACATGTAACCGGCCATAGCGGTCTATACTAGAAAAGTGTATTACTGCTAGCAACGGTCAACACACACCTTTGACCCTGAGTCGATAGCTCTCATTATATATAGAGAGAATGAGAAGGGGGGTCGGGGTGGACAAGCACTAAACCATAAGTTTAGTACATTTGCGTACGGTACGTAAGTGTTAAAATAGAAACAACGTAGATTACGCAATACTACACATATATTCACAGGCCTGTTGTTTGAATCCTGCGTGAACATTCAGGTCCTCACAGCTTCCTCTCTGTTTTCAAGATTGTGACATGTTTGAAAGTGAGTAAAAAATGTGGCTGTTTATCGGGGTTTTTTGTACGTCCCATGCTCAAGTTTCAAGCACGTTTAGCATTATAATAAGCCCTGCTATATATTAATCTTATCCTTCCACCTAACACACAAGGGACTAAAGACATTCAATGACAAATAACAACGACAACATCATATTGATTTTCTTTTTAAATTGATAAAAGATGACACCATTAAATTGAAAAAAGTGTGTAAACGTGGTTGCTTGTTGAAGGAGGGCAATCTTGACGACGGTATGGATTGAAGAAAAGGTCATCCAAACAATAACAAAGAGAGAAAATGACATAATGATCACCATGTCCTTGGAATCATGCGTGTATTTTCTCGTCCTCAGACTTTCTCTGTGCTAAAGAGGAACACAGTATTGCAGCATACACCGTGTGTGTGTACTTGAACAGGTCTAATAGACTCCACGTGTATGTATTTATTACACTGGTCGATATTATCCAAAACTGCGCCACGGTAAGGAGTATCACAAGAATATTAGACAGTGAATAAGAAAATAAGGAAAGGAAGACAGATGGCCTAAAAACAAATACAAGCTAACAGTACTTTATAGTTGTTATTCTGTACCTAAGTGTGTCTGTGTCTTTGTGTATATGTGCGTAGATAGAGAAGGAGGTCAAGTGCTTCGTTTCTATTGTCCAATCACTCCCGAAAACAGGTAAAACAGTAAAGATGGCATTTATATAGGGCTTTACCGCTGGAGAGCTCAAAGCGCTATACACCTATTACTCCCCCGACAGGCTACTAACGCATACAACACATACCACATTGCAGACATTGAACACAAGTACAGGCAGTCTGTGAGGCGCAGAACCATGCATGTAGCCAGGTACCCCTTTTACACCTGGGTGGGGTGAGGAAATGGTGGTAAAAAAAAACTTTCCCAAGGGTTTACAGAACTCGCCCCAGTCCGGCACGCTACCGACTGAGTTAATCCGCCACAAAGGTGCATTGGGAGATGTCTTGGCTGAGCATTGGGTCTTATAAAAGCTTATATCAGGACGTTTACTTGACTGCCGAAGAAAAAGAACATCTATCTACAATCTACAATATTGCATTTGAGTTTTGACCATTTACTAGGGACAGTATACCTTGTCAAACATTCAAAGAGACTACGAACGATCTAGCTTCATTAATCAATACAAAAATAAGTATTTCCTTTTTTCAAGTGCAAGTTAATCAATAGCAAAATATAGGGTGAGACGAAATGTTTATCTCCCATAGTTTTCTCGATACAATCATCACTAATTGTCCGTACATTTTCATGAAATTTGCTGTTCATGTTCCAATGCCATGCGGAAAGCGCCGTAGTAAATAGCATCACCATCACATGCGCAATTTGCGTTTTAAGTGGACATCGTTCGAAGCACCTTGTTTGTTTTTTGGTTGTTTGTTGTTGTTTTTTTATGCGACAGTTTGCGTCGACGGCAATTTGTTGAAACACATGTGTTTCTTTTTGTGATTTCCCGCCCCTTGCCTTGATCTTCATGTTCGCAAGTCAGATTATCCAGAGTTCCGACACACTATCTGACCAAGAAAACCAAGGGGGACAACAGTTTCGTGCCATCCTGTAGCACGTATACTGTGTAGATTGTCCGAGAACAACGAAAGCCGTTGTGTGAGTGAGCACTCTCGTTGAGTGGTTAATTTCATCACTATAGTACGTCTCAGAGGATAACGAGGTTTTGACAACCAATCATACTTGGGGATGAATTATCGCATGTGTGTATCGAACTCCTTGACCTAAAAGAGATTAACTTATCGGAGAGTTTCTCGAAATGTTATGCCCGACCCTTTGCTGAGACAAATGTCTTCAGGGCATACAAATCTACTTATTTCAATCAAAGTTCGATTTAGTGATTGGCTGACACTTTTGTGGAAATAATGAAGAACCATAAATAGTTAGATTCGCATAAGGCATAGTTACTAATACGTGTAGTTGTTTGTAAAGCGTTCTTTGTTTACTGTAGAGTAGAGTGCGGCGCAATATGAATAACAAAAGAACGATTTGTATTCTGTATGTGGTTACATAATTGACAATTCTCAATTTAATGATTTAAAACTGTATTATGAAATGATGTCAATCTATATGTAATGCATGTCTTTTACCATGTGATGTACATGTGTACAGCGCAATCGAGCACTTTGATAAATAATAATAATAATAACATCACTTATATAGCGCTTTATCCCCACAAAGTGGGCCCAAAGCGCTTTACAGCATATGTGGATTTTATGTGCTTTACAAATAAATCATTATTATTATCTTATTATTATTATTGTTACTTAGAAATACATTATTATTTTTATCTTATTACTATTGAGGAATTCCTGTACATACTTGTTTTCAACCTCTTAGTGAAGACGTGGAAGAAGTCTGGGTCCGATGAGTCTAGGAAGTAAAGTTCTCCCAGTGACTCTGGGATCTCACAGTCCTCCAGGAGCACGCCCATGATCCTCTGGTTGTGGAGAGACATCTGGGTCAGCTGCTTAAGTGTCTTCTCGAAGGAGAACCAGGTGTCCTGTACATACCTGGGGACGTGGTACACAGTGTGTGATACTTTACTGGAGAATTACTAACAACGTTTCATGCTCATTATCGTCGTCGTCGTAGTCGTAGTCGTCGTCGTCGTCGTCATCACCATCATTATCGTTGTCATCATCATCATCATCATCATCATCATCATCATCATCATCATCATCACCATCATCGTCATCGTCGTTGCTTGAATTTGAATTGAGTTTCTAAATCCCTAACGCCACAATTTAGGTCATGCAAGACATGGGCCCTATGTAGTAACGTCCGTCTCCGATAAGACGGGATGGTGGTTGAAATAATTCGTATTAGTAATAGTACGGGTAGTAATAATGTAATATGTCTAATAATGCGCTTCATGTCCATCCCCTTCCTACGTTAAAACGTAGGTCCCACCTCCTAAATGATCTAAATGTGTCGGTAGGGGCAACACAAATAGCCATACATGTGTTGATCAATCGGGAGCCGTGTTCTGTTTAGAGAGAAAGAGTGAGAGAGTGGGAGTGGGTGTGCATATGTGCACATTCCCGGGCTAAACCAATGTATAGCGTCGGCAAAAAAGGTGTTCAAACCCAAAGAACCCTAAAAACCGACCTTAAACAAACCACTAACCCAATGGACCTGATACGCTGAACACCCGAGCTGCACCGAGTATATTGCAATGACCCCAGGAGACCACGGGCCCAGTGGCACTACTGTAATGGACGCTCTCAAGTCCGCGGCGCAGTACAGGGATAGTATGGCTCTATGGGTCATTAGGGTCCCTTAAGTCAGCGTCATCACCATCAGGACCATTAGCAACAACGACAAGAACAACGTCATCAATCTCTTCGGAAATTACAGTGTCTAGTATTTATTGATTTAGCCGTTACCGGAAGTTTGTGTGTGTTTGATGAGGTTGCTTTGTACTACCACAACCTTGAACCCAGACTTGATAGTAACACTATTGAGTTCATCCCTTCTTCAGTACTGCTGTCATTGTTGTCTCTTTTTCTTCTTCATGCTACGACACTATTTGAGCTGAGTACAAACACCACAAACAGAATGTGTTGTTCTTTTTGTTCTTTTAATAAATGTTGTTGTTGTTGTTGGCATCGTGTTTCGCTATCAATAGAGTAAACATTGCTGTTGTTGTCATTACCGTGAACTGAGTACCAGCACCACTCTCTCACCAAGCACACATAATGTATTGTTCTTTGTGTTCTTGTGAATACATGTTGCTGTTGTTGTTATTGGTGGTGGTGGTGTTGTTGACATTGTTGCTGTAGTTACCTTGAGCTGAGTACCAGCACCACTCTCTCACTGAGCATGGCCGCACACAGAATACGTTGTTGGAGCGTGGCTGGGTCGGCCTCATCCTGAACTGAGGCATAGGCGCACGTGTAGTTGAAGGGCGGGGCCTCTAGGTGAGCGACCATGTGTTCCACCCAATCACGGTCCTCTGAGCAGTGGGAGAAGAACACGTGGTACCTGCAGAGACACGTGTTTTCCCATAGAGATAAATACAAAAAAATGAATTGTGCAAATTTGTGTTTTGATTTTATAAACAAATGTTACTAACAACGCAGTATCTGGTCAAGCATGGCTGAAAAGATTGCGAAGAATGTATATTCTAAGAACATACCGACGTACGTAAAACCAGAGACAGAGACAGGAAGACATGAAAACTGGCCTTTTTTGCGTGATTGAGTCAATAGTATCAGAGCACCGTTGAAATGCCCACACGCAACATCCACCCTCGCTCACTCCTTGAATCTTTCTATATGTAGAGAGTGAAAAGGTGTTACGACTAACCAACAAACTGTGTTGCCCACACATACCCACACACACCCTTCGCTTTTTCTCTCTGTATAGTATACGTTATCAACACAGGGCGAAGAAGTGCGCTGACCGCCGATAGCAGTATTACGCTGTTTTGGTATAGAACGCTAAATAGTAAGTTGCATGTCTCGTTTACATGATAGGTCTTTGGTACATGCAAGATACACAGAGGCACGGGGAGCGATGGAGCTATCAGAAATCTGGTGGAACGCTTTCAAGAACAGACTCGATGCCCACTGGGCAAATCACCCAGCATTGTATAACATTGAATGCTACAAATAGACATTGCAATGCAAAATGCGGCATTTAGACGTCAATCGACCGGTGAACTGACCCGTGAACAGGTCTCAACCACCGACAGCATCAAGCATCAAGTATTAAGTAAGAGATACTTTTGATCTGGTGGTCTTGTTGTCAGCGTGTTGTCCTCTTGAGCCAAAGCTCCCGGATTCGTATCCAGGGCGTATAGACTAAAATCATGTTCTTATCCATTACCAGAATATGATGTACTCTTCGGGGGAAAAAACAACTTTGTCATACACTTATCACCGCACTCATGTGTGAAAATGGTACCCGACTATAGACAATAAATAATATATTCAGAATGTTGATATGAATGCCGACCAAGCAGCACTACCAGTATGGTGACTTCGGAATAAAACCAGATCTCTCGGGGTAATAATACACTGTATGCTGTGAATTGAATTGAATGCATTTATTGGTATATACGGCATTTGGCTCACATTACAAAACCATATACAAGAGTAGAAATTGTATGCTGTAAAGCGCATCGAGCTTGTGCTGTCGTGAGAAAATACACTATGTAAATCCAGATATTGTTAATACATGTAGCATCAATGATGACGTAAGGTTCGTATAATACATACTGTTATGGAAAACTGACAATCAGTGGTATTTTATAATATGCCAACTAAAGCAATAATGTATTCAAGGGACTGTACAATAATTAGAGTATTAAGTACTGTTGATTTCCATTGTAAAGTCCCCTTAATTTGCCTCTTATTGTTTAGCATTGTTCCTTCCGGCCTTGTATCCTGTATTCCTCGGGCATACATGTTTTGTTTTGTTATTTGTGAATTAAAGCAAAATGTCAGGCATTTATCATCTGGTTTGTTCTTTATACAATTCGTTTTTGGACACCAGAAACGGTAGGTTAATTACATATTTATACCATTTATACAGCGCTCTACCCATCTCTACAACTTCAAAGCTCTACATCCAATTCGTGGCTAACGCTATGTGATTCGTACTGTACACAAATGAATTGGAAAACAAAGCCCAACTAACACGTGTAATCTGAAGGAAATAAATGGATTTCATGAAATATACGCGACCCCTCTTATGGAACCAAATAAGAAAAAGAAGAAAAGAGGAGTTAGGCATCAGTTACCAATGGCACATTATACCATAACTCAGCCATTCAATTTACAGCAGCCGAGCTTTGGGAAGAATGTTGCGAAAAAGGATATTTTAAAGTAATCTACATAAATAAGAGGCAAACTTTGAACGTCTTTGATCTCCTCCGTTAATACTGCACTAAAATATAATATGCGGTTTTCACCAACGTTCCTCATTCGTTCTGCTTTATGTAATAAGAATAATTAACCATTTCATAACAATGTGTAAACAATCAAACTGTGGGATGACAAGATGACATCGTCTGATTTCTTCCATTCAAACTTTTTAAAATCACGAAATATGATCAATGATCATTTTCCGGCTTGTCGTCTATTTATATTGATCTAGACTCTTTTTTTTCCAGTGATAACTAGATCTAGATCTAGATCTATATGTAATCTGGTACCAATATATTGAATTACTTTCTCCCTCTCCCTTTCGTAGAAACCGGTTAACCACTAATATACACATAAAAGACACAAAAACAACACATATCACCACCCTCTAGCAGTATCAAATCAGGCATACGCCATCAACTATTGGTACCAGGTCTGACAAGGTGGCAGGCGGGTGTTATTACATCGGCACAACGAACCAATTTTCGGGATGAAATGATTGGTTATTTAGCTACTACTGTTTCGCAATATTGAGGAAAACGTATTTCGTCAGACACTCATTCCGTAGGCAATATCAGAATATCGGATTGACTCGGCATTATGCCACGTCAACTAATGATCAGAAACATTATCGTGTGGGCGGAAAAATGGTATGTATCAGATATCCATACATTCGTTAGGTGTGTGTGTGTGTGTGTGTGTGTGTGTGTGTGTGTGTGTGTGTGTGTGTGTGTGTGTGTGTGTGTGTTTATGTATGTGTGTGTGTGTGTTTGTGTGTGTGTGTGTGTGCGTGCGCGCGCGTGTGTGTGTGTGTGTGTTTGAGAGAGAGAGAGAGAGAGAGAGACAGACAGAGAGACAGAGAGAGAGACAGAGAGGGTGTTGTTGTTGTTGGGGCGTCTGTATGTTTAAATGGGTTGGAATTATAGCAGCCTTTTAGGCTCCTTAATCTTTACTGAAATGACAACATTTTTAGGGGAAAGAACTTTGATGCTACATCACGTTCTTTCCATGTTCATTTTAAATTATATTCCTCTTCCGGACAATTATAAAACCATACTTTTTCATGTTTTAGATCTAGACTATATAATATGTACACAGTATTGTGTTGTATGTTGGGTTTTCTCTTCTTTTTTTTTTCATTCAGGCCCACCCTGCACTGAGCTCTGGGCCTCAGGGATGTGGGTGGAATATAAAAACATGTTGTCATCAAAAGAATCATTATCAATCTTCACACGCCCCCCTCCTCCCCAACTCCATTCTTTCCCCCATTCTTCTCTAACCCCACAAGTCTCAAAGCCGCCTGCTCAGTGCCACGTGACTGCTGACGTCATATTCCTCGTGGACTCGTCTGCTAGCATCAACTCTCAGGACTTCTCCAGCTTCCACACGCTGAAGCTCCTTCTGGCAAACTTGACCTTGAACCTGCCGCTGTCGCCTAGCAACGGGTCGCAGGTTGCCGCCATCGTGTTTGGCAACGGCGCTCATTGGATGTTCGGGTTAGATACTTACAGGCATTCGGAAGATTTGTACTCGGTGAGTCCCTCAGTGTCCTTGTGATCGATTGTGAGCATTCGAGAATGGGCTTATAGTTCTCACCATAGATGGCCTATATTGTGTATGTTCCTCACCGCTGTTGTGTTGTCCATTATCATGAATGTCCCTTTTTTTCAATATTATTGCCTACATCGTTTTCTCTTCTTTCTGTCCAAGGTCATGATCAACCGTCCTCCCTGCCTTCCCCCTCCCTCCCTTCCTTCCTTCCTTCCTTCCATCCTTCCTTCCTCCATCCTTTCTTCCTTCCTCCCTCCCTTCATCCCTCCCTTCCCTCCTCCCTTTCTTCCTTCCTCCCTTCCGTCTATCCATCATTTCATTCAACAATTCCGTTGATGCATTAATTAATTAATTCATTCATTCATTCATTCATTAGGTCGTGCGGTGGCCAAATGGGTTAGCATACCACCCCCGTTCTATCGGAAACTGACGTTGAAGCGTAGGTCACACCTCTTATATGGTCTGAAAAGTGTTGCTATGGGTGTGAAACTCAAGCTAAAACAACAACAAACTGCATTCATTCATTCATTTATTCCATATATTTATCCATCCATTCTGTCCCAATAGGCCATGGTCAACTTACCCTACCTTAGCCAGCAGACAGACACAGCCGCTGCCCTTGAGATGATCATCAACCCTGACATGTTCTCACCACAACGAGGGGGTAGAGAGTTCGCACCCGATTTGGCTATCCTGGTTACAGACGGACATTCATTGAACCCTGGCAGAAGTATGTCAAGAGATTTGAGCGTTGGTTGAGTCACAGAGTATGGCAGTATACACATACATAGTGCACATACATTGTTGTTGAATTGTACACTCCTAGTGACACAATTGGATACATTAATGAGAGCACATGACCGAGATGAACGGATGTGAATAAGCCTCAGAGTAGAGCGTTATCCGCACCCACTGAGGACGCTACTTTGTACTTTTGTATATTTGTGTTTTGTACACTTTCTCATCAACTATCAGGGAAATTCACCTTAGTGTTATGAGCTCCGCTTTTAGCTGAAGCCAACACCCAGTTGGCACAGAGCAGCGCCTATCGGCCATTCATTTTTTCTTGTGGGGACTAGGTGGTTATGATAGGTTTACTTTTGAATCATGCTCCGACAACAATCATAAATGGCCTACTCTTCATCGATTTCAAACTGTTTATCGTCCTTATTCGAGAAGACTAGATGCTCGGTCCCATCAATCAAGGAGACCAGGGGCTGAAAAACACTCAAAACGAGCACCAACTTTGAGTTTGAGCAGGGTGAGTTCAAACCAGCGAACATTTTACCACTCAGCTAAAACGCCCCTATGTGTAGTAAATGCTGCCTCTCGTTCATTACACTCTCTCTGCTAAAACAAAATACTTTTCTTCTGCACCTCAGCCCATCTGGCAGGAGACGTTTTGAAAGCAAGAGGAGTGACCATCCTGACCGTAGGTTTCGGACATGCTGACGTCACAGAACTGACCACCCTGGCAGGTGACCAGCGGAACGTATTCATGAGCTCAACGGTCAGTGCCCTGGCCCAAAACATGCTGGCACCCCTCTACGACAGACTTTGTGAACGTGAGTGTTGGAAACGTGTATCGAGGTGGCAAGAAAGGGGGGGGGTGATCTTCAAATAAAAGATGTTCACCAAATAGTTATACTGTATAAGAGTTATATTGTCATACCTCAATATCTAATTCAAAGAAGAGACTTTGGCACGTCATGGGTCCGTTGTACAGAGCAGGCCCTAAGCATTATTTTAAGTTGTTGTTATGGGGGGGGGGGGGGGGGGGGGTTTTTTTTTTTTTTTTTTTTTATATAAATATCTGGACATTCTCTCATACCAATGCTGGTTTATTTATAGTTAGAAGTGATTGCACGTTGCCTACATAGGGGAAAGATCATTATTTTGGTGTAGTTTTAAAATAGAATGTGTGTTTTCTATTCGATTCACTATTTCCACCCTAGTGTCTCCTCCTCTAACAACCACCACAACGACGACAACAACGACAACACCCACCACCACCACCACCACCACTACTACTACAACAACCACGACTCCAACTACTCCAACTACTGGTAAGTTATTTAGATCGGTCGATAAAGAAACCATTATTAAGTGCATTTACGCATAAGATAAAGGAAGTAAAAAGGAAGGAAGTACAGAGAAGGAAAGAAGAAGAAGAAAAGAAAGAGAGAGAGAGAGAGAGAGAGAGAGAGAGAGAGAGAGAGAGAGAGAGAGACAGAGAGAGAGAGAGAGAGA
>JAUELK010079480.1:0-12495 GCA_031471215.1 Gastropteron pacificum | reverse complement strand
AGGCATATGGGGGGGGGGGGGGCATTGTTTTCGTAAGACCTAAAATCCGTAGTATAATAAAACAAATAAGGGGGGGAGGGGGGGGATCATTAAATGTGTGTAATATTACTAATTCATTTGAATGGCCCAAATTTAGTAACCTCATGCTTCGTGCTTTGATCTTAGTTCTGTTGTCATAATTTAATCAATTGAATGTTTTTCAGGTGGTATGTTGGCAAAGTTTCAAGAACAAAAGCCGCAGATATTCTTTTAAGAACTGAACAACCTGATGGAGCGTTTCTTGTTCGAAACAGTGAAAGTGCGCCTGGTGAATTCTCTATTTCCGTCAAGTAAGAGATCTCGCACACATACACAATTTTTAACGCTCTATGCATTCAAGTGTATTAAAATAAATTAAGAAAAAAATCATTGTTTGTGGAGATATGTTTAAAGTTTTCTTTTGTTTGGTTCACTTTAATAAATACTGTTCATTCAATGTATTATTCCATTGTTGTTCATTGTCCTCTCCTGTGAATCCACACACTTTGTGTAATGAGATGGAGTTTTTATTGCTGATTTTTTTATGAATAGACTTGGATTGTTGTTATCCGTCTTTGTAAGAACTTTTTAATGAATTGATTTGTCTTATGATCTTAAATTGAAAAAAAAAAAAGGTATTGTATAGCTTTCATCAACTTCATAATTTCGAGGTCTTTTTCATTGTAACTTGAACTGTAATTTCTTATCATGAACATATATTATTCCTCTTTCATTTTGATTTTACCATCATTTTCTCGCTATTTCAGGTTTCAAGATGGTGTACAACATTTTAAAGTCCTACGAGATGGTCATGGATATTATTTCTTATGGGTGGTAAAGTTTAAATCCATAAATGAGCTTGTGGAACATCATAGAAAAAACACTGTGAGTCGGTCTGATGATATTTTCTTCAAGGACATGAACAACCCTGATGTTGAGGTGAGGGATGAACTGAATGATAGTGTAAGTAAAAGTGTTCTTACAGATAAGAGTTTCGGCACTCTTAGAGTACAGTTGCCAAATAGATTCACACAAAACATGTACACAGATGGGTTGATACAAATTGCACATATAACTAGATTCCAGGTTACTACTTTTACATTTACTTACATGTCTACCCTCCTAAAAGGTTGTCCATCTATGCAACATATATTCAAAATGCACTTTCGTTTGTAAGATATGTTTTTTTTTACTAGTCAAACATATGTTTCATAAAATGTGTGCTTGAGATTTGATAGTAAAGACCTCTGGTTCTATCATGTGTTATTTTCTACTCTATTCGTATAAAAGAAACAAAAGTGAACCTCAGTATTCATCCCCTATATTGAAAGGAACATTTCTTCTTACGTTTTTACAAGTTTTCATGAATTGGTAAAAAGGTTCTGTTTATTACATCAATTTTATTGATTTTCAGGTATCCCATGTTTGTGCCAAGTTTGACTTTGATGCTCAGGGCGATGATGAGCTGGGCTTCCGCAAAGGAGACGTGATCAAAGTTGTCCATAAAGTTGACGAGAGTTGGTGGAGGGGAAACCTTCGAGGCCAAGAGGGCATGTTCCCTGTCACCTATGTGGAGCGGATTCCTGAGAAAATCAAACATTGAGGACGGGGTGGTGACGGCCGTTGGTGCAAGATTCCTGTTCACGGCTTGATTTCACTTGGATCATCTTGCAAACTGATTGGTCATGGAGGCTTTTTCTCATTTGTTTGGAAATGGTTAGACTCGGCACAGACATATAGAGGTGGTGTTAGTTCATTTCCCTGGGACATATGGATTGGTGTCCACCAACAAGATGAAATGTGTACTAGTGGCAGTGAGGGAGACTAGTCGTATTGATACCTGATGTGCGTCATGCATTACAAGGCTATATATGTTGAAATGAAAATCGGAGAATCACTTGTGATGTTTGTTCTTGAACAGCTGTGCTTTGTTGTATTGGGACAGTGTATTATTACAACAAATATGTTTTAGAATATATTCTTGTCCTTGGATTGTTTAACACAGTTGTGCTTATGTGTTATTATAAAATTAATAGAGATATGAAAGTGACTGCCTAGAGAGATATAGGAATTCACTTTATTCTTTGTTATTTGTGTTTGTATACACAAACGAAAATAAGTACCCTATAAATAAGTATACGTTTTTTTTTGTTTTTAAGAATACACTTTTGAGCTAATGACACACAAATGTTGGACATAAGAATATGTTTTATGGAGAGGGTGTAAAACTAAACAATTTGAATTACTTATTGATTACTCAGTAGATATGATTTTTAAAAATTTCTTTGGGAAGTGGTTTTGACATTGAATTCATATCATTTCATGCAGATACACAGCCTTCTATATTTTTTGTCCAATAAGAAAATATGTATCAAATTATGATTCATGAATGTCACAAGCTTGCTTTCACAATGACATATGCCTTTTCTGCAATAAGTGAATGCAGTTTTTTTTTTCATCGATGTCAAATACAGTATTCACATTGATTTCATAATTCCTAGATACTAGTTTATGTAGAATCTTTTATCTCCACAATTTCTCTCTCAATCTTATCTTTTGTAATCTTATATAGATGTAGCACCATCAGTTTGCTACAGTGCATTTATCATGTACATTGTGAGAATATTATGGAAAATGTTGTTTTTCTATCATCATAATACAATAACAATCATTGAATACTGACGGTGAATCCGATCACTTTTCTAGTCGTTATGTTTCTCCCTTTCTTTGCTTGTGTGGAGATAATCACCCTAAAGCTATTGCAGTGTTTGAAGAGGAAATTACATCTTTGTCTACCGTCTTGCTTTTACATTCACCTTTATCCAACAAACATAGACATAATGGAAAGAAGATTGTAGGTGAAAATGTCCTATCAAACGTCTACAGGAGAGAAATAAAACCTTTTTTATGCAATCTGTAACCAACATTTATGTTTTTTTTATTTAAAAAAATGTATTTCCAGAGAAAAGACATACAATGCTATTGTTAATTATATGCTTATCTTATGTGAAGTCTTTCATCTGTTATACGTGGACAAGAGAGTGGTTCTGATTCGATTTCAATTTTTCAATAGAACATTATTCTATCCAAAATCCTAGGTTTCACATTCTTCTAGTTAGTGACTTTGACAGTGTTTGAACAGCTAAATAGCGCAATACATCATTCCATGCACATAGCTGCTGTTACATCTGATTGCAAAGCTGATTAGCACAATTCCATCGTCATTATTGTTTTCATTGTCTGGTGATGGACATATGGCAAATGTCTGAGGGTTAGGAGAAAGTTTCTTGTCCTGTAAGTAAATGTTGCTGATAGGTCTAATTGAAGCACATTGAAGAGGGCGTTAATTTGTCTTCTATTTGATATAGGTTGGAGGACAAATGAAATTAAGATCTGCACTAGAGATCACCTAGTGTGCTGTGTCAAATGTTATGTTTTAGTATTTCTTGATACATCTTTTCTTGAAGGGTATGTTGCATTGTAAGTTTTGCAATTTTTAATTATTAAAAAAAGAAAAATATACAGGAACATTTCTTAGTATTGTTTCCCCCTTCAAGAAAATGGTTCAAAGTCCATGACATGCACTAGGATGTTAAAGGTTTCATGATGTAGCATTGTGTAATTTACCTCACACTATTTGTCCTGGATACAAACAAATCAGTATTCTATAAAGATTCTGTTATTACAATATAGTACTCAACAGTGATTGGATGCCATCTACTTGTGGCTGCAATTGGATTGATTCAGAGGGTATTCTATGATCATGAAAAAAGAGACAAACAATTGGTAGAGGAGTGAGATTTGAATGTTGCCTATCAGCTGAACAGTTCTCATGAAAACGACATAAAGAACTGATTGCTAGAGACATGGTTTTGCCTAAATGAAGAGAATGTGCATAGAGCATCGTGATTCAAATAATTACCTTTTTTTCATGTTGTGTTTTCTATGGAGTTACAACAAGTGTATCCCTGCTGTGTCATAACGAGGTGACCATGAATGAGACTCAGATTCCTGTCTTCATCTGATGTATACTAGTATCATATACATATTATGTGGGTTGCAATGGTCTTCTTATTCTTTCTGCAACAAGACTTTGCCTTTTCTAGTGTATTTTACTGTGAGCAAAATAATGAAATATACATATGGGGACTCCTCCTGCTTATCTCATGGAAATACCATGTTCGTTAGTGTTACCAGTATAGTTTGGAAAAAAAAAAAAAAGAAGAAAGAAAAATCTCTTTGTAAAAAAAGAAGAAAGAAAACTGTAACTTTCATTTGGCTTTTTTTTTCCGGTTCTATTTTCAAAACAAATTTGTTGAATGGTAAGATGACAGCAGTAGTAGTAAACAAGAAAGGGAAAACCACAGAGCTGTGCTCTTGCACTGAAAAGAAGAGAAAGGTCTTGGCTTGACATTGTACTTAACTATAACCATATTATTATGCCAAATATGCTTTGTTGACACTTAAGTGATGTGTGAACGTATTCTTGATGACACATTTGATTTTTTCCATCTTTCTACATGTATATTGCCCCTGTTTTTGTAAAGACATTGTTTTGTGGAATGTTTGCAATATTTCATAGGAAGGTTTTCTTTTAGTAAAGGTTTGGGAATCATTCTATGCATGCAATGTTCAGGTTGTGCTCACTACATTTTTTTTTTTTTAAGGAAAAGATTCTGTTCTTTTGTTTAACACAGTTGAACAATGGTTGTCATTTTTAAGTTTTCAACATTGCATAATGGCCAGGATTTGGTGTCTCATTCCTAGTTGTGAATACATTGTGTACAAATTTTGTCTGCCAGCCTATACCGAATATAACCATAGTTGATTGCTGCATGTTTCATCTAGGATTGGAATGTAAAAATGAAGGGATCACCTCAATCCAAGCTGAATGTTGCATTAAATGCTTCTCACCCTGTGCATTTTCTAAGGTCATAAGTCAGTGACCGAATCCAGTACTTTGAAATGTTCTTTGTCAAAGTGTCTCAAACCACTTTATCCAGACATCATTGTAAATAAACAATAAGGTAGCTCAAATCTACCACTACCAAATCCTCTGGAACACATTTCATGTATGACAGTGGAGTTTATTTGAAGATAGCAAAAATGTTTCCAATGTAGCTGTCCAAGGCACAGTGTGAGAAAATGCAGTGGTTAGTTGAAATCAAAAGTTTGTCGTAGCAACCTGATCTTGTTTACTTTCTTTGAAAGTTTATGAACTCACTTGCTTTTGTTTGATTCACAAGCGGTGTGTGCTGTATATTTGATTGTGTTGATTTAAAATGGTTTGCCTCATTGTGAATAGAACATTGTTATTTGTTTCATAACATTTCGTACCTTTCGTTCTCTTTCTTCAAATTGTTTTTTACATTTTTTTATTACCCTTTTCATCCATGAGTGTTAGAATGTAAAGATTTTGATTTTGTTTTTTAATGTCTTATTGTTATAAGTAGTTTTCTTCTCATGTTAAAAGAACGAAATTATAATCAAACAAAGTCTACTGTTTTTATGAATATAATAATACATGTATATCATTTACATTATAAATTAATAGATAGACTTCATGGTTATCAAAAAAAATTGAAGCTGATTGGAGACTCAAGAAATTGTTTTGTTCACTATACACTTTAAAAACAAAGAGAGCTTTCGTGTGAAAAATGGATGAGTTGTCACTTGGGGCATTGTTATTGTAGGTCTTTTTTCTTTTTTCTTTCTTTCAGTATTATTCAATAGTCTGGTTATACAATACTCAATGTAGAATTACATTTAGAAGCAATCAGCTTTTTGCTTCTCACATAGAAATTAAGCTCAAACTACCCATTAATTTGAATATAACTTTTTTTGTTAGCTGTATTCAAGCCTCTTCTTTCATGTAGGACAATCATTTCCCTGGCAATGTAAGGTCACAATATTCAGATTGTAATACATGTATCTGGGCTGGCACATATCGTAGTGCCCTCTGTTTTCCCTACTGGTACCGGTATGACAAGGTCTTTCTGTATCTTTTTCCCAACATTTTGCTGGCAAGATGTTCTAGTTGTCTGGGATGACAAGGTCAGTGCAAAGTATATACAAAATGGAAATGACATCTCTTCGATGATGACATTTTCTTTTTTGTTTTCAAGATCAAGAAGCCTGTGTCTTCAGATGACCAGTTTTTGTTATAGTTTTGATGTAAAGCTCCAAAAGCAAATTGAGATTCAGTTTTAATGTGAACTACAAGGGAAACCTAATTGGTATATAGCCAACCTCTTTATCTGGTATCATTAAATCCAGTAAGGCTCCTTCGTGTAAAACAACTGTATACTCATTACTATCTCAGCCATGAAAAGAATTGGGAAGTTTATTGAAATAGAATAAAAGACTCTGTAGTGTTAGTTCAGTACTTGTACATTGACACATTGTTTTCTTTTCTTTTTTGATACTGTTAATACCTTTCACATTAGTCACACACATTTACTTTTGGTTGTTGGTACATACTTTTTTTTCTCCAGTACTGTATTCTTGGCATTTTTTCATGATTCTGTATAGTGCTTCATTTTGAGTGCATGAATGTGTCTTTTGGAAAACAAAACTAATGAATTATTTTCTGTGAATGAAAAAGCAGATAGATCTTGTACTTGCCTGTCAAATGTTTTCTGTCACAATGATATGTTAGGTTCATCTAGAATTGTGCTTGTTATATCCTTATCAGTGCCTGTTCCTTGTGGATTCACAAACATTATGTTCCTTGATGATCTTTCAAAAATCCATGTTTACTTAGTACCCTGTCTCAAAAAATTGAGAAAGTAAAAAAAAAAGAGAAACAAACCCCCGAAAGAACAACAGAAACAAGGAAGCAAGCAAGTTTCTCTTGATAAGAGGTGTCTGAAAAGAGTCTTTCTTCAGATCTGACTGGACCAACTTGCTTGTGTCTTATACTTATATACTCACATCTCAGCTGGATCTGTCAAAGTACATGATGTTTTTCTTTCTCTGGACTTTCTGTTCTTTATGAAACCTCTGTGTTCTCTCTTTCATATTGTTTCTTCCGTCTCTCTTTTGATTCTTGGCTCAGGAGCCTTCTAATGTGATCATTTTATGTATCTTTAGGAAGGCTTAGGAAAATTCACAAACACTTCATTGCTTTTATCATGTTTCTGGTGCTGTAATTAATTATTACAGCTATTGAAGCAAAAGCCTGTATTGACATGAAGGACATTCAAATGAACTAAAAGTGTTTATTGTCATATTTCAGACGGTGTCAATAAACTGCTTTTGTAGCACTTTTTTGCATGAACTTGTTCTCCTGTTTTGCTGTTTTATCTCTGGTGTAATGCATCTCCCCTTTTCAAAGAAAAAAGTAAAAAGGAAGAGAAATACATACAGAATAAAGCATTAAAAAAAATTGTCAGCATTTTGAACCTGTTTCTAACAGTCAATTAGCTCAAAAATAGTGTTGGGCAATGCACTACTGCGGCACACAGTATTACATGATGGCACACAGTATTACATGACGTGTTGCCCCTCATGCAGAGGCCAACTGTGTCACCAAAGAAAAAGAAATGAATCATAATTCAGCACATATCTGCCAGCACTGTTGTCACACAAACTGGTATGTAATTTTCACAGACTGAAAATCCTACATGATGATGAGATAGAACAGGATAAAGGCTTTCGAGATATGGACTTTCAGAAGAATGGGAAAGATACGCTGGACTGAGAAAAAGCAATGAAGATGTCTGCACTATGCTAAAATGTAAAAGTAAAACCAACACAACTAAAAACGATTCAAAAAAGAAAACTACAGTACTTTGGCCAATCAAATGCCACAACACTATCTGTGTAAAGATACTGGAAGGAAGAATCAGGGAAAACAAACAACACACTGTGTAAGCTGAACTTGAATTAAACAGGTAATTGTTTCTGCTGCTACTAGCTGTGAAGAAAGTACACACATGAGTAAGAGAACAGTCATCAACCATTTTTGTCTGATCCACATAATTTTTTCTTTTATTTTTTGAACAACAAACAATAGGAAGTAGCATTCATGGGTTTGAACAACAAGTTGTACAAAATGGATATGATGAGTAAAGTGTGCTGTCAAGACATTTTTGAATCAATGATGCATACAGTCAATGTTTATTTTTTTCATTGTTTAAAAAAGAAAGAAAAGGAAATGAAGTCAAAACACAGCATATAAATATAAACATAGGCCTAATTCTATTCTCAGTTATAAGCTTCTTTCATCATTATTCCAAAAAATATTATTTCAGCATTTAAAACTTAGTGGCAAGATTGACTTAATTCTTTAAGTATGAAAACAGACAGTTTGGAGTCGAGAGGTGAAAAAGCCAAATAACCTAATGCATATTTTGGCAATCCTCACTGTGAGTGATGATGCAAACTGTCATATCAAATTCATGTTTACATTTTGTAAGGGGCTTCTGTATCAATACATTACTTCTTAAAAATACACTATGGATTGTACCAGCGTCAAGACTCAATGATTGACCAGTTTCATTGATTTGTTCTAGCAATAACAACTAAAGGTTTAAAGATCAGAAAATGAAAGCATAATCATAACAATATTCAAAATGATTGAAACCATTAATACTGATACAATGTATATAAATACAAACTATTAGCTACAATATCACTGCAAACGTGCAAAGTGGGTAAAGATTTATGAGCAATATTTTAATGATGTGATTGATTTTCAACATATTTGTAGAGGAATTATATACACAAATCAGTATGAAAGCCCTCCATTATGTTCTTCCGATAAGTACATCCGGTTACAAAAAGTAGATCTTTGAAACTTTTGGATGTCTCTTGTCTTCTGTATGTGGTATAGATGAAAAGAGTGACAAAAACCACACACCAAAAATGTTATTATTTAGTTGCTTTTGTCTATTACTTCTCACCCAATGAACACCAAGTGAAAACATCTAACTTTATGAGAAAAATTACTCTAAAAACAGCAGCAGGTATATGTGTTACGTGTATACATGTGTGATATATAGTATCTTCTTAGCTACTGTGTGTTCACAGAATGGGCAGGTAGATGTAAACTCCCCAAGTACAGTTTCCTTCTTCTGTCTATCCAAAATAACACATCAGCAGATTACCCCAACAACAGTCATTCAACTAGGCAGCAATGTATATGTATAAGTGATAAGCAGTACTCTACAAAATTGAACACAGTTCTTTGAAATATTGCTCTCACTGCTTACTATTCTTCTCTGTTTCCTCTTATACTGTCAGCATGCAAACTGGTATAAAAGCATTGTCATCAGTTGCAGTATAGTACTTTCATTTTAAGAATATTTGATTTTATAACACTATACAATACAGTTAAAATCTGTAATTATTACATTTTAAAATTAATACAGGCCCCCAAAAAGAGGGGATGCAAATGGTTGGACGGCAAATCTCTAATAAACTGAAACACAGAACAAGTACATGTATTGCTATGTACCAATGTAGTCTTGAAAAACATTTCAACATAAAGTCATTCATTGATTTCCATCTAACATTTATAAAACCTCATTCTTTATGCAAGGGAATGTCTATTTGATGAAGTACAGACATGGGGAAATGTACCAAATTGTTCAAATGTAAATACATAATTACATTTTGATTTTGAGCAAGCAGAATATGAAACATTGCAATGTACAATGTACAAAGTAAGCACAATTTCATGTATAATTTTAGAACATTGGATTGTTAAAAACCAAAGATGTGAAAAAGTAGAAATAAAAATAACAATTGTGTGCAGCAGTAAACAATAAAATGACAAAAGAATTGAATTTTGTAAAAAAAAAGAAAATAAGCTAATTTGCATACAAAACTCTGTAAAGAAAGCATTGGAAGAAGCAAAGGAAATCAGCAGTTATTTCAAGAAAACATCTTTTATTCCAAGTAAGTTCATGCCAGAATCCTTGCTTTTGAAAATTCAACCTGCAATTCAATAAAACAAGCTTTAAGTTAAATTACAAAACATCAGAATAATGTATCCATCATCATTTTTCTGCATTGATTCCCTTCTCAAAGACATGTACAATGTAACATTTATGAACATCTTAACCCCACCCGCCAAAAAAAGAATAGTGAACAAAAGCAAAACGAAACAAACAACCCAAAACACAATTTCAAGGAAAAAAATACCAAAGAAGTTGAGGTACAACCAATATGAGCTACATTGATAATAAATGAGCAAAAGAAAACCAAATCACTTCTATTGTGACAACATAATTCAATTAATTGCAAATTGAATTAGGATTTTAATACTGATTAAATGAACAAACAATGCTTAGTCTTACTCCCCTCCTTTTTGGAGTTCATACATTGTATCAAAGTTAGTAATCTCATATGAATGGAAAGGTTTACAGTGTACTACATTGATCTAAAGTAAAATTGAGTAACCCCTTAAGTGATTTAAGTTGGTCATACAAATGCTGATGTACTATTGCTTTATTCAGCAAAATTAGCGCAGACTCATTGCACCCCAGTTAAATGAACATTTTGGTAAGTGAGAGCTTTGTACATATAAATGACCACCGCACTGTCTAAAGATAGTTCTGATGTACTCTAAGCTTCACCAATTTAAGGCATGTATCACAAATCAAAGTTTAATAATAACTGAACTTTTTAAAGAGTTTTTAAATTGCAGAAAGCAGAATCCTGAAATAAAAAAATTGCAGAATGTGAGTGCAGCAGTATAACAAACGGGTAGAATAAAAGGGTGTAACTTTAGCATCATAATCTGAATCATGACAGTTTAAGTAACTTTTAAAGTGAACAGATGATTCCTCTGTAGGGCGAATATGTTAGGGTGTACCCATTTGTGGTTTAAAAGACGGCAAGAAATAAACAGTGGGAGTCATACTGATATTTCACTATATCAATGCTGTCACATTGGGTGGTCAAGGACACAGTGGTGAACTGTTTAAAAAGAATAACAAAACTTGAAAAGATGATGTAGAATGTAAACTTCATAGTAACAAAATAAACAACAACAAAACCCATATGAAGAAATACTGATACATGTACAAACAAAACTGTATCTTGATAGCCGATCAAAGAGCTACACAAATGCAAATAAAATAGTTATGACAATGGACGGATGATTTGATTGTACAAACGTCTGTCTATTCAGTGTCTTTATTAGTTGTACAATCAACAAAATTTCCAACAGAGCATTTCCAATGGCAATTGCATCAATCTCTCTCTATCTCTTTATCTCTCTCTATCTCTCTCTCGCTCTCTCTCTCTTTTTTTCTCTCTCTCTCACTCTCTCTATCTTTTTTTATCTCTCTCTCGCTCTCTCTATCTGTCCCCCCCCCCCCCTTTCTCTCTCTCTCTCTCTCTCTCTCTCTTTCTCTCTCTCTCTCTCTCTCTCTCTCTCTCACTCACTCTTCTCCCTCTATTTTGAGACCAGTCCTTTCCGGCAACATTCACCATCAAATACACATGCAAACACACAATATTGTCCCTCGGAGCATGTACAGCCAGTTAGTCCGTCAGTCTGAGAATATGGGCACACACAATGATGTCTTTTCACACATTGGGTAAGCCATAGTCCTTATCATTGGGGTAGTCATTCTGGAAAACAAAGAATCACATGGAAATGACATTAAGTCTAGAAAGTAAACACACAATAATGAGTAAAAAAAATGAACAACTTTTAGCATAAGACTCATTTCTCTGATAAGTGACTTAATGATTTGTGACCATCAAAGAAAAACTCATGATCTTAAAGACAGAAACTCAGTAGGCCTACAATGCTTATCAACAGAATGTCTGATAGGCGCTGCTCTGAGAAGGGAAATGAATAAAGTGTAAAAAAAAACCACCAAACAAACAAGAAAACACAAACGCTTTTCTTGAACTCTAACCATGATACGATTTTGCAACTTTTTTGTCTCTGAGTGTACATTAGGAGCACAAACCTGTGGGGTGGAGCCAAAGGAGTCAAACCCAGAGATATGTGGGATGTGTGACACACTGGACTTCTTGGCTACCCCACCCTTGTCTTTCATCTTGCCATTCACTGGGGGAACAACATAGAAGAGAACATTGTGTCATCAGCTTGAGTCAAAACCATCCATGGTACTCTATACTCATTGTGCATTGGAACAACTGAGAAGGACAGCAGCTTTTTATTATTATTATATTATTATTATTATTATTACTAGTGGTTAGCCCATTCTATGAATAGCAGAGTACCACCCGGTCCTGCCTCCACCCCCGGCCCCACCTCCAGCCCCTTTTTGCCTCATTTTACTTAAAACGATTGAGATACTCAAATTAATGATACCACACACCGCCCCCTCCCCACGCACTCTTTTAAATCCCGTTACACTGTAGATGTTTCCGAAGAAAAAAAATTACGAGCTTTCTCACTTATTTTATACATGGTCATCAGGAATTCCCAATTATGAGTGAGAAACAAACAGCACCCTTTGTGAACACGCTAGACTTGAACTCAATAAA
>JAUELK010079259.1:0-12501 GCA_031471215.1 Gastropteron pacificum | reverse complement strand
GATGATGATGATGATGATGATGATGATGATGATGATGATAATGATGATGATGATGATGATGATGATGATGACGATGATGATAATGATTATTGTCACGTAATTCTTTCATAGACAAACAAAGTCTAGATAGTATCAGACAGTGAAACAAGAGTTCATTTCAAACGTGGAACGCAGGATGTAACAGAAGATATTCCACGAATTGAGCAAACAATGGTAAGGAGTCTATTGACGACTGAGCAAGGACTATGTCTCTTCCCACTCGCCCCTAAATACAATAAATATATATACAGAAGCACACAAGTTGTAGATTTATCCAACTCTTTCTAGAATCTGAAAGAGCGTTCTGAATAACTCTCGATGCTCTAAAAATAACTAACCAATGAAATACTAGTTTGCCGTTCACACCCTGCAACTGATGACGTCATTTTGTCAAGAAGCTTTGAGAAACTTCTACAACAAGAGCGAAGCGTAAACAACCCAAAATAGGTCAATACCTAAACTACTCTTAGTACTAGAAGTAAACCAGCTCTAATGTAGACAGGCGTAGATCTAATACTAAAAGGCTCTAGTGAGCGAAACGTGAAATTTAACGATGCCGGTTGAACTGACCGTTACAATATTGATGATGACGATGACGATGACGACAGCGATGGTCTTATTCTGGTGAATGATCAATTCTCCTGTTTCTTTTTGATCTTCTTGTCTCTCTCTTTTTTTTTCTATCTTAAAAACAAACAAACAAATAGATCAATTCCAATGTCTGACATGAAAAATTCTAACCCTCAGATCGGTAAACTGTGAATCTACAATGCGTTTCAAAAATGGCATGGAATGAGCTGTTCGACGCCAGATAGATACAAATGTTCAACGTAGAATTCAAAGTCTGGAATAAATTCATGGTGTCTATTGTCACCCGGTAGGAATTCTCGAAGAGTTCACTTCTGGAATCAAAATTCGGTACAGCCATTCTTAATAAACATAGAACAGTTCCTGGTAAGTTGCAAACTACAAATAAAGCGGAAATTAGAACAACTGTTTTCATCAAGCGTATTTCTGAAGGCTGTGAGGGTGGAGTTTGTTTTGAGGACGCTGATTGGCTAGAAGACATACATCTATTTTCGTCTGAAGTTCCTCTCCATCCTGATTGGTTGTTTTCTTTGGTGGTTTCCTTTCCACCGGAGCTTAACCTAGTTTTGAAATCCACCGAGCGTTGAAGACCCCTGAGCGTGATAACAAGACAAATTAAAACGATCCCTTGGCAACCTAAAGTGATAGTAAAGAGACAAACTATGAGTAAGTATTGAAGCATCACATCTCTATGAGGCCTTTTTCCTAAAATGATCTGGGATAGATTCGTATTTAGATTTATGGACCATTCGGCGGTATAAAGACTTCCGAAAGCTGCCACGAATAACAAAGTCATTAGACCTATAATGTAAACTGTAATAACTATAACTCTTTTCGTGAAAATAATCCTAAAAACGAATGGCAGAGCCACACAGCAACATCGTTGGACAGCCAGAAATGTTGTGAGTAAAAAGGACCCACAAACTAGCGCTATGGAAGTGTTTAAACGTAACCAATTAATACCGTACGGATCCATGATGAACCAAATTCCAAACATATCCCTTAAATACATGCAAAATCGACTTGTCCCAGAAATACATGAGAAAAACGTGACGCCTAGATCTAGCACAGAAAGACTGAAGAGGTTGATGATAGTGACGCTGTCGTGTAGCCCCATCTTTGAAAAGATGAAAATGTTAAGGATATTTGCGATCACACCAAATGCTCCGACTCCAATTCCTACCACTGCTATACCAAGTGCTAACTGCTGGAAAAGGTAGTCTGAGATCGGATCAATGTTGATATTCACTTGTAATGACGAAGTGACATTCATTGTGTCTGTTGATATAGTAGAAATAGTATTTGATGTAAGACGGCTGTGTGTATCAGTTTGTAACAGAGCTGTGCATAAAGCGATGGTATAGTACTACTGTAAGACGGCTGTGTGTATCAGTTTGTAACAGAGCTGTGCATAAAGCGATGGTATAGTACTACTGTACGACGGCTGTGTGTATCAGTTTGTAACAGATCTGTGCATAAAGCGATGGTATAGTACTACCAGATACGATGAGTCTCGACACTGGTCTCTTTCTCTTTGTAAAGAACAAAAGCGTAGCCTCTTCAGCGCGTCTCACAACACACAACAGAAAGACTTTTATCACTGGGATACAAACCAACACGTGTACAGATATGCCATGTGCTGTTTTAATGCATAGTACACGCTGAGGTTGACTACGCTAATAATCAATGTGAAAAAAATCGAGAAAATTGCTTTTCCATCTGTTGCGAAGATCCCTAATGATCATTATTTTTGTATGCAGACTAAAAACTACAAGCTTTACTCCTGATTAAACAATTGCATTTTATGGATTTTAAACATGTGATTGCATCAAATGTTTAGACTACTAACTACTGGTAGGCCAACTTATGATGAATCACCAAAGAAATAATTTGATTAAAGTTTTTTTAAACAAGAAAACGAAGATAATTGACGTCATCATTTTTGTGGATTTATTAAGAGGCTCCCGGTCGCGTTTGATTAAGAAAAGAAAGGAGGAAAGACACGGTCACATTTTGTAACTGCTCTACTTAGGCCTTCGGTATGCTAATTATTTCAACCATTTGGATTTGCTGTAATTTGGTTGAAAGTGCTTCCGGCGCTGTCACGGTAAACCTTGACGACGGCTCGTGATAATGAGTACATGTAGTTGTTGTAGGCCTACTCTTTTATTTTCCTTTTTTCACTTCTCTTTTTTAGTCTTCTTCTTATTTGTTTCTTTTTTTTTCGTTTTGAAACAGAACAATATTTTCCACCGTTGTTTGTTTGCCTTTTCTATTGATTTGTGTGTGTGTGTATGTGCATCCCTCTGTCTCTATATGTATACATGTATTATAATTAATATAAATAATGTGTACATTCGTGTCTTTAAAACTAAGGGGCAAAACACATTTTGTTTGACAGTGTGAAGTCGCCCCCCCCAGTATCAGTGCCATTTTGTCTTATTTCCTAAAATGTCCTTGTTGTATTCATACATAGAATAAGAAAGCAATGAGAGGCCGAAGTGAAGGGGAAATAACTGAAGTTCACGGATCAGTGACAGGAGCGGACAATCACGTCTCTTTCGCTGTTTATCCTGGTTAGAGGGCTTCACCAATATATCTGAGTTTCAAAGGCCATGGGTGCATTCACCGTGTCACAGGGTGGGGGAATACGTGGGGTAGTTTCATGGTCCAATGGTCAGTATGGGGCGAAAGGACACTAGACTGTGCTAGTGCTAGCGTTGAGCATACGGCGTGAAGGATTGTTTGCACTTGCACGCTTCGCAAACACATGTACATGTACATGTAGACGGTTGTCTGTATGGTTGAGTGGGGTATATATTTTTTTAATGTACGAGATGTACATGCATTTATCCCGCTTTCAATTACCTATCGCACGAGTGTGTTCATGTTCTTGACTTACAACACCACAATGACAGAGATACATGAAACTGTGTGGCAGTAGCAGGGAAAAGGTACGAGAAAATATTGCATTTCTTGATACTGGATAAGAAGATATGAAATAGTACCCGGTACTTTGTAATAGTGACCATCCCCTATTTTTAAAATTAATAACACCGAATGTCACTGCATGAAGATTAGTGAACAGAGCAACAACAAAAAAGAACAATATCAGTATTTGAAAATAGTGATCTCAATGTTGTTCAAAGAGAGGTCAAGCCAACCAACTTGTGTAAAAAGTGTGAGGAACTCAGTAGGACTTCAGACACGTTTATGTTGATCTAGTCCAACATGTGTGGTAGTAGTATTATTATTTTACTCTTGTTGAACTATGTTGTTTATTGTATTCCTAACAAACGGCCCTCAGAGTCAGACACGTTTATGTTGATCTAGTCCAACATGTGTGGTAGTAGTACATGTATTATTTTACTCTTGTTGTACTATGTTGTTTAATTTTATTGTATTCCTAACAAACGGCTCATACCAAATGTCCATGATTGCATCAATAATGTATCTTACATTTAGATTGTACAATGTGTATGCTTGCCAACTGCATAGTACTGAATGCTAAACATAACCTTAAATATCAAGTGAAAAACATTCTTTAAATACATGTAGTATGTAGGGCCTATAAAAACTGTAGATCGATGTTACCCCAAAGTCGAGATTAAAGTAGTCACATCGTAGTTTATTTCACTCCCTTGTGTCCATTCCATACAGCACACTGGCTGTGTGAGGACAAGAGTGGGTAGTGCCTCTGCCTGTACTGAATATCTATGGAGACTCACAAGAACTGTAGTAAGATTGATTTCATGAAGTAGAGATGTTGAGGGATCTAAAAAAGATCTGTTTTTTTTTCTTTTCATTAAATACTGGCTTGCTGCAATGGAAAACCTACACATGTATGTTCGTTGGCACTTTGAAGATGTCTACTGTATCTACATACATATATATATATAAAGCGACACAAAGCTATCACAGAGGCAATAAACAAGGACACCAGTGTAGACAATGTTGTGTAGTACTTTTTTTATTTATTGACTTTGTAATTTACACTTTATCAATGAATATCATCGGACACATTCATAATTCCTTACACACTTCACATCCCAAATACAAACACGAGACAAGTCATTCAAAAGGATCAAATTTTTCATTAACTCAAGATGTGAACAAACATACATGTATGAAGAAATCAACATAGGTCTTAATTTTCTAAAGATAGATATTAGGCTTTCAGTCAGCTGGTCTAAACTATGCTTTCAGTGAAAACAATGAATAAAACGAATGTACAGCTAGACTTAAAATTTACAAAGGCTTAATCTATGAATCACCATTTTCTTACAGCACTTTAAAACTGAACTATTGATGTTTTGAAAGAAAAGTCTGGACCTTGTAAAATTCAATTATTTGTATTCTTTATCTTTAAAAAAAGAAGAAAAGAAAACAAAGACATTGCAATAGTAGAATGCATTTCATAAACATACTTGAACATCTAACAATCCATCAAACAGAATCCACAAAAAAATAATAATGAAAAAACAACCCATGATAATGATAGTCCCCTCCCAATCACTCTCTGCGTTTCTTCCCCTTGTCGTGGTCTCGAGAGGAACCTGCTCCTCCGTCAGCGGGCCGTTTCTGTCCCTTCTTGGCCTCTGTGATGAACCTGTCCAAGTTAAAGGGATCCTCCTCTACATCCCGCGTGAACTGCACGGGACCGTCACGTCGACGACTGCGGTCTGTGCCCTCAAAGTCTTTGTCAGGAACAAACCTACAAAGAGAATAATAATAATAACAATTTATTTTATTTCTTGTGCGCATTTCCAGATGTAAAATATATGCTCAATGCGCAGAGAGGAGTCGGGCAGATAGCGTTACTGTACAGCTTATATCAAACAAATCCACAATAAGACTAATGAACACAGATCCCATGATACTTTTTGTTTATGTACAGTTGTTTCGTTAAAAAAAGAAAATGTATTCAGTGGGTCCAATAGATGATTCATAGAAGTTACCAATATTCTTTGACTTCTCTGTAGGTTGAAAGATCCATAAAAAAGAAGAACATGTAAAACAATTTGTGAACTATGCAACAAGTGCGTCAGAAGTCAGAGTAGTAAGTGGCTAAACTATCTTTACAATTGTGTAGTGGGAAATTTGCTGGCTCTACTTTTTTGGTGAAGCCAACACGCAGTCGTCACAAAAGCAGCACCCATCAGTTTTTAATAGAATAGATTCTTATTATAATAGAAGTGAGAATAGGAGCAACAAGAACAGAGTGTGATTATTCTCCACTCTCCCACAATACAAAGTGACAACAAAATCTTACCGTTTCTGCTTCATGATGGTCTCCAAGTCATCACCATACAAATCGTTGTCCAAGTTTTTGGAAGGTCTGTAAATGTTCTTGGAGATGGTTCCCTCCTCACGCCATGGCTTGTCATACACGTTGTAGGCCTCGTCATCACCAAATCCACTGTCCATTCCCTGGCAGGAGGAAAGCATATATACATTTATAATTCACAACATGCAGAAACACCTTTTCTTCTACCTCCAAACCATTCACAACACTCTTTAGCAACATAAAATAGGAGACGAAAGACGTGTTTTTTTTCACTTGCCTTTCTATATATATTTTTAACTTACACCCCAACGGACACAATATGTCATGTAAGAGCTGGGACCGGTACTGAATAACCCCCCCTCCATCTCTAAAGCCCACAAAATTGGTGTCAAGAATCCCCACACATGAATCTTAACTTGGGTTGCCTGCTTTGAAACTGTTATACAAGTAAACCCAACTGCTCTGCACATCCCCGCACAGTGACAGTGAGCATAAATAAAACCTTCCCCCACCTTGGACTGGTTGAAGAGTCTCTGGTCAAACTGTGTCTCCCGACTGCCTCCAGCACCAGTGTTGGGCAGGCCCAGAGCAATCTTCTCACTGATGTCTCGCTCCTTATCACGCTGGAGACGATTCCTGAGGACAGAAAATAGGACAAGGCCATGCCAATACCTGCAGTCTTCAAGACAAAGCTTACGCTATTGATACACTGTTAAAAAAAACCCACCCAGTTTTGTGCATATTAAGTCACAGCCCTGTAGTCTATACCCATGATCAGTTGCATAACATACCACACTGATTGAGGCGAAAAGTTTTAAAGTTAACAAAATACATCTCTTCCTATAGTTAGACAAATTGGCAAGGTGTTTGACTGATAGAATACAGAAGGCTGAGTCGCAAATTTTAATCATTCGCGTTGGAGTACTACTCAAGTCTGAGTAATCCAACTTACTGGAAGAAGATATTCAGTAAAACCCAACCTTTTGTCTGGAGCCGCTCTTGCAATATTCCGTTCTCGCTGTCTATCTTTGGCCCTGTCCTTTCTGATGGCATCTCTTTCTTGAACACCTTCATCAGCCTCAGCTGCTGTAAAAATTAACAAAAATAAATGTATATATAAGTTGTGGGGACAAAAAAAAGAAACTACATACACACTCAAGATTCTCAGCAGACCTTTATTGAAATTATAACAGAAAACTTCAATTATCAATGACCAGAAAAAAAAGGAAACTTTAAGTAAATAGTTGCTAAGCACCGACAACAAAGTACATAGAGCCTAATATATGACAGGTGTATGTAAATAGAACCATACAGAAATTATAATCACAAAATGTTAAAAATCTGAAATGCATCGTTGATGAGACTTATTGCTTGAGACAATTTTTCTTTTTTTTTTAGTGCATTGTGTATTTCACAAACCTACAAAGCTTACATTGTGTTGTTCATTACATTGTTCTCCACCTAGGCGACAGTGTATTAGCCTTAGACATTATTGTATTCATTACGCGAATGACGAATGTACCAAAACTGAAATTCACAAAAATGAGGTTAAGTCATCCATGTATCAAACTTTGTTGTTATTGTCAAAGTGTAAGAAATGACAGTAGTTGCTGCAATAGCTACCTGCTGCAGGTTCCTCTCGTCTGAATCCTGCTCTCTCCTCTCTTGTTTTCTGAGCCAGCAGCCTCAAGTTCTGTTCTTTCTTCTCCTTCATTGCCTTCACCTTGTTGCCTTCAATAGTGTTTCTCAACTCAACAGCTTCTCTTGCCTATCAATGAAAAGATGAATTGATTTCGTATTTGAATATAGAGTTGTAAATAAAACAAACTTTGAAGAAACAATCAAACTACGGCATGTCAGATGAGTTTGCTAGCCTTGTGATTTGCTCAGATCACATGTAAAATTTGAACCACAAACAAAGGACAAGATGTAGATATAAATTCTAAGGAAACACAGTGTGATCTAGCCTATATCACATATTTGCCTGTAACAAAATCAATATTAAAATTCTACATGGTACACTGCCTACCTTTCTGTCGGCTATGTACAGTGCCTCAGCCAGCTTGGCAAAGTTCTCGTTGATGCGAACACCTTGAAGTCCTCTACCATCAGCTGCAAGTCTCTTGTCCAGAGGGATTGTGTAACCCTAAAAGAATCAGAAACATCCATGTAATGTAACATTCAAGTCTCAGTAGTTCTACCCCCAAAAATGCATGACTCACCAAGTTTTGAATCACATTCTTGACAGAGTATAAAAGTAAATAACCATCAAAACAAAAGAGAGCACTTAACAATGTACACTAGAACGACTAATGAAACAAAATGAAAGCTTTCCTGTACTTCTCTGCAATTCATTCCAAACAATTGTCACATAATTAATCTTCATATCATCATCTTGAAATTATTAAAATAAAACAGCCAGTGACTCACCCTGTTGTTTTTCCAATTTGAAATGCACGGTGGTATCTTCCAGTCTTGCTGTTCTTTGACTGAAACCTGATGGGAAAAAAAAAGACACATATATGCAAGACTAAGCAAAGAAGCATAAGTGAGAAATTTAACAAAGCTGTCCAAACAGCAATGACCGAACAAAAGAAGATACGTCAGAATAAAATTGCAGTAAGAGGACTTGTTGCAGTTCTTGCTCCACAAGTCATTGAAATTGAAGTTTTACAACAATTACAATGTACCATTTTCAGTACAAGCCAATGAATTCTAAAAAAGGGGAAATGCATTTATAAAGTCACAGCATGCACAGTAATAAGCAATGAACAGTTGTATAGCATAGTCACATAGAAGGATAAGTTTCCATCTACAATGAGAATGATCTTACTTTTCTGTTGGGTGAGTGCATGACTGGGGCTGGTGGGGAGGGAGGTCCTCGTGGAATCTTTTTGTTCACTCTGAGGAGAAACCATGCATGTTACACTACATTATACAACTAAAGCTTACAGTACAGTGTACCCTTAAAAGACTAAGACAGGCTAAAAAAAGAGAGCGATTCAACAGCTTGACTAGAATATTGCACAACATATTTTAATGGCAGTAAGGGATGAAATCATTGATGAAAAAGAGAAGAAAGCCAAACTTGTTTCAGTCCAAAGAAAATCAAGGTACTTTACAGGCAGAACTATAGCTATCCTTGGCATTTTTTATTATTAAAAACTTGATTTGTTGTGATAATATGAAACAAAGTAAAAGCACATGTGACATTAACACATAGGGCACATACTTGAATTTTGGGGGCTCCATAGGGTCCTTCTGTGTCTCCACCATGCGGATGATTCTTTGCTTGGCCCCAGAGTTGTATGCTACTCCTTGCTGGGAAGGGGTGTACCTGATTCAGATAATAACATACACAAAATTAATGGACAGCCTGAATTGTATCAAAACAAAACAATCTCATGAATGGACATTTTGATAGAAAAAATTGAAGAGTTTATAATAGCAAGAGGAAGTCACAAACCAATAAACACAATTAACTATACTATGTGTTTTCTAAGGAGTCTTGAATGCACAAGATGTCATATTCATGTTGCTACATTGATCAGGAAAGTAAAGTTAATATACTGATAACACAAGTAGCTGAATACATCTTCAGAGAAAAATTCATCAACAAAAAGCTGGGTAAAGGCTTCAACAAAATGAAGACATTGTGATTGAGTTTGTAGCTTGATTCTTCAAGATTATTGAAAAGCACCCTACCTGATGTACTGAGCAGGTGCCTGTTTCTCAGCATGTCTGACTGGCATAGCTGCACTGATCTTGCCAGATACCAATTTCTCCAAGGCCAGACGAGTCTTCTCTGTATTCTCTGCAACTGCCTCTTCATCTGGTCTCTGAAGGCTTGGGTCGTCATCCTCTATTGGCTTGGGTAGTAAGTCTTGCGGCCTTGAATGCACCACCTGAATTAATACAAACACAAACACCAGGAATAAAGAAACAAGCAATGACAATGAAACGAGCGAGAAAGTTGCTACAGGATGCATAAGAGGACAATCCCTTTAAAAGTAAGCCTACTAAATAGTTCTAGTACTAGTAGACATGAATGTATGCATGTAATACATCTATTTCAAATCTGACTGTCCATAATAAGAATCTCTGAATTATAGAAACAAACAAGAGCTTCCATTGATTGGATAATTCAAAGAAAGAAGAAAGCCATACCTTGTCTTTCCCATGGCCTTGTCTGGCAATGGCGTCATACTTGATTTTGCCCTCGGCGTCGAGCTGGACTGCGAGTGCATTGGAGGTAGTTTGTTTCTTGCCCATTCCCAAGGGGTACTGAGCTATGGAGACTTCAGGATAGGCGCCACCATCGCCATAGTCCTATCATTTGGACAAATTGTAAAAAATTACTGTATAAAACTATAAAATGGGAACTGACATAATGTGTGAACATATTATAGTCTATGAAAAGATCTTTGGTTTTCCACTTCTGCCAAACCAAATTAGAATCATTAACTGTATGACTGCATTCTCATATTCATATCATTATCATTGGGAAGATAAGTCATAGAATATTATTATTATTATGAGGGGGGGGGAGAAACCCTTACCTCTTGCGATCGTGGTATCCAGCCCTTTCTGTGGCCATAGGGTGGAGCAGTTCTCTTGCTGGTGATTGTGGACACCTGTAGAAAAACAAGAAAAGTTTGTATACTTAAAAAAATAAAACCGTGTGAACTTACAACACACACTTTATTTGTTGTCAATGAAAGTATTGAACAAATTCAATATTAAACAAAAGCTGATATATAAAGGATTGGTGCAATCTGGTCTCCTTTCACCTTTCTGATTCTTAAAAAAAATTGTTAGTGAACAGGGCAGTTTGGGTTTAGGGCTAAAAAGAGAAGAAGATGGTTAACATCAAGCAATCCTCTTAATTAAAACTGCCAATTAATTTCAATTTTAAATTCATAAAACTCAATGGATAAAGACCACACGATCACCATAGGAGAAAAAACAAGAGAGCCTTTTAAGATATCTTGATATCTAGATCTATATATACAAATATAAGTCAAAGATGTGCATTGTTTCTGAAAGCTTGAGTTTACTAACCTGCATCTGGGCTCGAAGATTCCTTTCTTCATCATCTCTGTCAAAGCGCTGCACAGGTGCAGGCAAAATACTGAAAAGACAAAACAATTACTGTAATCTGAATCTAAACTTTTGCAAATATTCTCATTCAGGCAATAAAAATAATTCATAAAAACATCTGATTTCGTTGATCTTTAACTTTGGCCTATCTGAATTCTAGATTAGTGATGGGTGCTAGATCTTATCAATACTAGTGGAGTGCTCAATCTATTAAACGAGTCCCATCATAAAAATGTTATATGGACCCGTGAGTGTGAGGGCAGGTGGTAGCCTAACCGTAACGTAATGTATTGATGAGGGGCGGGTGAGAGTGGGAGAAACTCGTCTGCTAGACCTAGAGCAGAGAAATCCACACTATCTGGCCTAGCCTAGAGTGAAGATATTTCGCTCTCGATTGTTGAGTGTAAGTGTAAGTAAGGAAGAGTAAGAAGAGTGCCTATCGCGTTGTAGTTGTAGTCAGTTGTAAAACGACTGAATTATCAATTAAAAAAACCTCAAGAGAGATCATGCCGTATATGGCCGTGGATGTAGGCCTACGGGTCTGCTATTTTGCCCGCTGACATGGGTGAAATTTCGTCGGCATCTGCAGAGCAGACTTTCGGCTCGGTCCAATCCAATCCGGATCCGATCTAGACACTACGATTTCGTTAAGTTAGGGCCTAGTTTCGTTTTTTAAACGATAATTTGTCTTTCAACCAACATGCAGTTCAAGCAGTTTGGTGCATTACTTTGCGAGGAATTGGCGACAATGGGTCCCGACCCCGCTCTAAATATTAATATATAATTCATTTCATTTCATTGTTGTAAACAAAAAGCCTTCTTTCTTCTCGGCCTTGCTATGCTAATGCTTGGCAGATTCTAGATTTCAACACGAAGCAAACCCTCTTATTCTGTGCTATTCATCTAACAAATCTTATTCTTAAATACATATAGAATAGATCTAGAATCTAGGTCTGGTAAAGTAAAGTAAAAATGCCAACAACACGTAAGTTCCATACCTCGATAAGGAAGCCATCTTGGTCACTTCTCGGCAAACTGCAAGCAAATTGCAAAACTGCCAGGAGTGTGTAATGTTGTGAGTTTTGCGCTTGCGAGTGATTTTGCAGCTTGCCATTTTGGCATTATGTTTATAAAAACACAACATGAACCCTAGGCCAGAGAGCTTGTAAGTATGTAAGCTCTCTGGCCTAGGCCTATCACTTTTCTGATTTTGTAGTAGGCCTAGATCTAGCCTACCATGTTTCTATGCGAAAAAAGTACAAGGATTGACGCTATGTTTTGCACCTCCAATCTCATTGGTGGTAGGCCTACTTTGTAGCGCTCAAACTGAAACGCAGTGTGTTTACATTATGTGCAAATAAGAATGACAGGACGAGGACATAAAGTCTACAACAAGTTACTGTTCGGCATAATACCTTGATACCTTGATACCTTGATACCTCGTCTACAGGATAGAGGCTGCTGCCTGTAACTCCTGCTCAACTCTT
>JAUELK010079148.1:0-12502 GCA_031471215.1 Gastropteron pacificum | reverse complement strand
GCCTTTAGATGTCAACTGACCGGTGAACTGACCTGTGAACAGGTCTCAACCACCGAACACATCATGTATCATGTATGATTAACAAATTAAAGGAGATTAAAAAAACAAAAACAGCCATGATCAATGTAGTTGATCTCTTAAGTATGGTTTTAAGATATGGACACTGTTTGAAATTGAACAACTAGATCTCAAATCTATAAAACCTACCTGTCTGAAGCATGTATTTCATTCGTCACCACTTTTGGTGTCATCGCGATTCCACATTTCTCCAACTTTTCAATAAAGTAAGCCTGATGAAGAAAGAAAACATAATCCTTCAAGACAATGAGAAGAAAGAGCTCTTCTTAGAGACGGTAAGGTAAAAAGGAGTGAATCAATGGTGACTTACTTGACTTGTTACTTGTATGCCTCAATAGTAATAGTAGCACGGGGCAAAATTTTAAACAGTTTTTTTTTTAAAGCTCTCTAACAAAAAGGCAAGTTTTTCTCCACCAGAAAGTTGCTTCATCATAATCTGTAGGCCCTATTCCGTAACAATTGATTTTGTGACCAACATTTTTCTCTCATGTATGTAGGCCTAGATTAATCTAATTACAAGCACTTAATTAATAAGACTGATGTTTTCCTTAGCAATTACTATAATTATGAGCAAAAACTGAATGTGATCTGCCTTGATGTAAAAAAAAGAAGATGGCATTAGCGCTTTTCCTCCGGAGAACTCAAAGCGCTTCTTTTATGTGTAAGAGTAAGGGTAGATCTAGATCTAGGCCTAGCCTATCATCAGTAGGCCTTCAATAAAATTAACAGATGATTTATGGTGTAGATTAAATTCTAGATAAATCTAGATATCTACCATACTATATACTTAACTAGAATCTAGATCTAGAACTAGAGATCTAGAAGCTACTATCTACTATGGTTCTACTTGGATGGAGAATCTGATTCAATGTAAAAGTAAAAGGTTGACAAAATCTCCAACTTGCCTCATCTGAAGGCGTTGTGTTCAAAACCAACACCAAGTTTGCAGGATCAGAGTATACTTTGAGGAACTCTGTGAAGAGCCGACTGACGCCAAGACCTCTCGACATAATGAGAAGGCCATCATCATGGAATAGGTCCAAGAAGATTTGATTCTCATAGTCCAACATGATGGACAAGATCTTCTAGGGCCTAGAGACTTGTAACTTGTCTTGTAGAAGTGTAGTCTAAATCCTCTATGTTGTATAGACCGGTAACTCTGAGAAAAGAAACAAAATAAAACAGTCTCTCAAAGTAAATAAATGGTATAGAAAGTGGGTAGCCGATGAAAACATGAAACAACACTAAAAGACACTGGCAAAAGACCAAAAGGTCTAATGATGACGCCTGAAAAGGAAATAAAAGCAAAATAAAATGACAACACAAAATTACAATCTTTGCAACTTTATGAGGGTCCACTCGATGGGTCCATAATAGTGCATGTATAGGCTATTAGCCTTGTATTAACCGAAAAGAACAATAGGTCTAGCAGTCTTTTATGTCTAGGGTATGAAAAGTGTATGCTAAGTAGTGTGGATAGGGATTTTCTTGGTTTGGAGTAAGATACTAATTAAGTACCCGTTTAAAAGAACTACAAGGACCAAGGGGCTCAGTAAACAGAATGCACTGTAGCCAGAACGTACATAGGCCTATATGACGAGGGCTCCGACTGTAGCCTAGACTTGTAGTTTATAGGTAGACCAACCATTTGTTGTTTTTCTTGTAAGTTAGGCTATTGTTGTTGTGTCTTTTGTACTTTCACGTAAAATTGGTCCCAAGGATTCGGTTTCATACTTCTTCAATCAGCCTTCAATCAAATTTCATGCAACTATCAACACGTTCAATACAATAAGGTCTGACGGACACACATACAATGAGACGCTTGTGGTCGAATATAAATACATGTATGAATAAGAATGTTTATGCCTGGAGTCGCATTAAAATTTGCGCTCTTTTAATGCAAAGAAAACCAATGACTTTTCAAAGCGTACCAAAAGATCACGAGTAGCATAGCATGGTCTGCTTGCATCTTTTATTGTAATTCAGATAGCCAACACACTGTAGTGTTATAATGATAGTGTTCAGCCTTAGGCCTACCGAGTATGGGATTTATACGTTGATGGGATTAGTAGTACATGTAGGCCTAATTAGCTATGGAGCGCATTGCATTTGCAGACAGCCCGGTGTAAAAACTGGCCGTTCAGTAGCCGTCTTTACACATAAACAACAAGAACAATAGCTGGGTACCACTGTACTCATTGGTGGGTCCACTCTGATGTTCTCTGATTCTGTGACGTCATTTATTTAGACTAATGTTGACAAAATGGCTGGTATCAGAGGTAAGTCGATGACTAGAAAATCGAGGTCTTTTTCTTTTACTGAGTCGAGTGTATCACTATTTCACTTTTGGTGCTAAGATGTTATCTTTTAGTTTCTGGATTGCAGATTATACCACTAGATCTAGATGTCTAGATCTAGATTCTACAACCAGTAATGAATGGATTATCACAATCACAATGTAAACGTAAAATGTATCATCTGCATCTTACTCTTCTTACTTACACTACCCTGGCTGATAAAAAATAGACACTGCTCTCTGTTCTCTGTAAGAAGATTGAGACTGACTATGACCAAGGAACCATTGCTTCACAAGTTAACCTCATTGCAGTGACTCAAGTGACTACTAACTATGATTGCTTTGCATTATTATTGTGACAGTGAGTGGTCTGCTGAGTGGCGAGTGGATAACTATTTGAGTCTATTTAAAGAATCTATCTAGACTCTATGATGTGTGTATTACTGTATTACTCACTGTATAATTTAATAAGACTAGATCTAGATCTAAGCCTACTCTACTCTATGTCACTTTTCACTTTGACACTACTAAGCCTAATATCATTATTATATTATAATATGTAGGCTACTACTAATTAGTCTACTTACTTTATGAATATGATCAACAAACCAACATTCTTAGAAGAGAGGCCATCCTATTTGATTCTTAGATGCTGTTTTGTTGTATCATCATTCTCATTCATGATCTTTTCCTCTCTTTCTCCCTTTTATTTCCATTGGATGAAACCACCTTGATCATGTGATGAACCAATCACAACCTGACTCAATACAGCGTGAGTAAATATATTGATGTGTTGTTAAAATCAATTAGGCTAGCCTATATGACATTTGTAATTTAATCCATCCGATTCTTAGATTCTCTACTTCCATTGACACAGCAACAGAAAGTTTTCCAATTCAGCAGACTGAATCAATTACTTTTTTTTTTTAATATAGATATAGCTGTTTTATTTTGTGTTGTCCCTGTACCTGTGCCCCTTGTACTTTTTCTTTATAGTTATGTTTGAGAAAACTTCCAATTTGCCAGTCTTTCATATCCATTGAAGATTGTTTTACTTTCTATTCTTCAGATTGATTGGTTTGGCTTTTGCCTGTGCGGTGGGAGTGACCTTCCTGGTCCTTGCATGTGCCCTTCCCCAGTACAAGTAAGTGATGTGCATTTCATTGTGGCCCTTATAGTTTAATACAGCTACAGTCACATACTTACATACTACAGCAAGAAAAACGTGAATCTTTAAGTGTTTTGTTAGCGAGGATGTTTTCTTCCTGCATCCTTGTAATCTACTAAAAACGTCAAAGCTTTTTTTGCCTCATCATGACAATCATGTTGATTAACCTTTTATTTACTTTTATTTGGGACTGTATTCAGCATTTTAAAGAAGGCATCATTACTGTTGTTGCTTGACAAATTCACATAAGTGTTGTTTTCCGTTGTTCTGTTTTTCAGCAACTGGTGGCCCATGTTTGTCCTCTTCTTCTACTTCCTGTCACCCATACCTACAGTGGTAGGGAGGCGATTGGCCAACAATTATGACTCATCTAGCAGTGCCTGTATGGAGCTGTGCATATTTTTCACAACTGGCATTGTGATCTCTTCAATAGGCCTGCCCATTGTACTGGCACACATCAGCATTGTAAGTTCTTCTTCTTCTTCTTCTTCCATTTATTACTGCAGCCTCATAATAGAGGACTTTTGCAATCGCGTTGTCTTGTATTTCTTCATCTTTGTCTTCTTCCTCTCACTCCAATCCAGCAGTCACTAACAGCTATTCAATGTCTCTTTATCAGATGTTTATGTTCTTTGAAAAAAAAAAGCAGAGCATGGATTTTAATCCATGAAAATAATACCATAATATGGAAAAAGACAATAATGCAGAAAATGTCCTTGCTGTATTATGTCACTGGGCCTGGTTCCCAGTTTGTAAACCACTCACTATCTTTATGCCCTATAGTGGTATCATCGCATATTATTGTACTCACAATTTTGAGAAAGCCCCCATTTATTAATGTATTTACTTGTACATTTCCTGACTTTGCAGCAAGCTTAATGAATGCATTCATTCCTTCTTTCTTTTTTCCGATCAGCACCCTTTTTCTTCTTCTTCTTGAAATTGTTCTTCTGCCTATTGCTACAAAGTAGAACTTGCAGAGCTTAAGTATAAGCCACACACTTACAAATACAGTATTGCTACCTCAGAGTAATATTGAACACTTTATCTAGAGATGTACATGGTTCTGATTTAGTCTGAAATCATATTTTAAGGATGCAAATCATGGAAAATATTCGTACAGCCTCGTTATACAGATAGATCATAGTTTAGTATAAATAGCAAAACATTTCAGGTGGATGGCTCAAGACACATGTGAGGGAATGCCTGCAATCAGTTTTAGACTTTTTCTTCCTCTCATAATTTACACATGTCTGTTTAACTTTTGTGTTTGTTTCAACCAGATCCAGTGGGGTGCGTGTGCCTTGGTGGTGTCTGGAAACATTGTTGTGTTCCTCACCATCTTGGGCTACTTCAAGGTGTTTGCCAGTGAAGACATGGACTACAGCATGTGGTGAAATGTCCCGTCCTCTCTCTCCACGGAGCTAATCAAACTTAAGATTTTGTTTTTTTTATGTTTTGCATCTTTTTAGAAATGTATTCAATATTTTCTATGCTGTGGTATACTACTACTATATATTCAACCCTCAATGAAACTGGATGTAAGGAAGGAAAAAAAAACATGTTTGTAATTGGGCACAGCTGAATATAATGGTAATATATAGGATATTATCATTATTTCTATAACTGTTTCATTAGTAGCCCACTGAAAATTATACGCTGGGTTCTTTTTTTTTTCTTTTCCATCATGCACTTACTTTGTACAGGCTGTCAATTTGTTTTTCTTTTGAACAATTTTGAAATTCATTGATAAAAAAAAGCAATGTTTTTTAAATATTATGTCACTTAATCTTAAGAAGGTTTTGCCCATTGTATCTTTCAGAAGTAGATACTTTTTTCCATTTATTTTACAAAGGTGTTATGCAAAAATAAAATTCATTTAGTGCACACAGCACTATAGTCTTTGTCAGGCATCATGTAGTCTTTTCCTTTTCAATTTGGTTCTGTCTCACATTAGCTTTAAGACTTATTATTTTCCTTCTTTTCCTTTATTCTCGAAAGATTTGTCATGCTTAAAATTCATTCTGTATTCTGAATCATGAGTCATACCCAGGAACATGCTCTGTCATTAAGAATTCTTGATTGTACAACCATATCATCGCATATGAAATCAGACTTGGAGCAGGTTATGCGTATTTATAGTAAAACTTTCTTACAGGTGAAACTGGATTGGTAGAGAATTTAACCCTAAATACAGGGCAAAGAAAACAAAAGGTCAAATAAATAATATTGGTTATTATTGAACTTAATAGTTCCTAAAACAGTATAATTATTTTATGCTTGTTTTCAGAGGTATTTAAAGCAGTAGCCCTCCTGTCACTTTGATGGGATTTTACTGGGTATTTTCACAAGTTATTCTGTTACTGATAATATGATCAGCACAATTGATATGTCTTTTGTTGAGACCTTCAATGACAATACTTAATGTTTCATGTAACAGTGAGTATTTGATGACAATTTTCATTGCAAAAGCTCTTGTGTGAATGGATGGATGGATTTCTTTTTAGATTGTTTTCATTTTTTGGTTTGAAATGCATTATTTTTCTTCATTTTCCTTTAGATATTCTTTTTTCATTTTTTGTACAAAAAGATTTTGAATTGATTTATGAAGAAATCATTTTCCGCACGTCTGGTCAGTAGTATGTGTGTGCGCGCTGAACAATGCTCTAGTGAATGAAAGCAGCTGATTACACTTTCAATTTGATGAAATAAGGATTGAACAATTGGGAGAATGATATGTGTGTATGAAATAATTTCTTACTTTTGACTGTAAGATGTTTTGAACATTTTTATTGTATATTGCAATACCATTAAATACTAAGTTATGTTGCTCATTGTACAGTTTATGCAGTCATTTCCTGCTTTTTGGAGCATCCAAATGCTTTTTGTTGTTTGACTTACTAATCAGGGCAGGCCCTATACTGTTGCTTCTGTGTTGTTGACCATCATATGCTGATTGTTTTCTGGACAATTGATTTGGTTTAGCCAGAAGAAAGGTAAGGTGAAGCTAGCCATTTGGTACTTGATGATATTTAGAGGAATAGAACAGATATTTTGGGATTTAAACATTAAGAAGATCAGATCTATTTCAAACTTTGTAGATGGAGGAATTGTAATTGAAATTGTATGTATCTATGATCTGTTGTATGTTTAAGTAGAAAATATTGTATCCCTCAACCCCATTTCATTGAAACCAATATATATGGTCACAGCTATGCAGACCCTTTGAATCCTGTATCCATTTATGATGGAAAAAAGTATGGACACTCTATTTTGACTTGTAATTTCAATATCTCTGTTTTTTTTGCACTTTACAATCTAATTAGTGACAATGTAAAAGGCCGTCATAATATGGTTTTGAAATGATGGGGTTTTTTTTTTAAATAATTATAATTGTTACGCTGTTGTTATTCAATAGTTGAGAAAACTGCACTTTTGAGAACTTGAAAACCTCTTACTCTTTTCTTTACACAATTTTCCATTTTCTTTAATCTTCTTACAGAAATTTGTTACGTATTACTTTTTCACGGCTGTCCATACTGTTGTTTGAAATTAGATTTGTGTATGACAATTTGACAGACAGTGTATATTTTGTTATGAAATATGACTTCCTGTATTGAAATTGTTTGACGATGTTATAGTTATAAGCCTGCAGGGCCTTTCACCATCATTGAGCACAAAGCAATGTTTTGTTGTAGTCAAGCTGGAAAATAAAAGAAGGATCTGAGTAGTTTCTTTTATTTTTAACTGCATGAAAAGAATCAGACTTTGTTGCCAATATCTCACTGTATACTGTATGAGTTCTATGATCTTTCTTCAGGTTTGTGTCTCTGTTCTCATGAATTGGTAGTTGAAGTGGGACTTGAGCAGGCAAGAACCAAGTGAGCTAGTGTGGGGTACTTGGTAGTGGTAGTCTTTGCTCTTCACTGAGTTTTGGGCCCGCGTAAGTGAATCATGCGGCTTCTCTGATGACCAATTCGGGCAAAGACGGAAAACAGTTGTGAGAATTCACAAGAAAGATGGAGGAGAGACCAGCCAAATCATTGTAGATGATGAAGTGGGACGCAATGCCACCACCTTAGCGTATCCTATATTCTTTGCAGTGATCAAAGTCTGTCTGTGTTGTTAAGTCGATTCCTCTGTTGTGTCTCCGTTATCTGTTCACCCTCAAGCCATATTTCTGTCGTTTTTTTTGTCATTGCAATGATTTCACTTTCACACAGAATACAGAATATGATATACTGGCCTACTATGATTATGATGTGTTCTATATCTATTGCAGTGCTTTTAGTGTTTAGTGTACTCTGTGTGTAATGATGTATCACTGTGTTTTAATCAACGCTTAATGTGAATAGGTAGTATGGTATATAGTGTATGTCTTTACATGTGTACTATTACATTGCTTTACTACACTGTCTATGTTAACAAAATTGTTGGGACCGATGTCTATTGTGAGGAAAATACAGGAGATATAAATCATTGTAGGTATAAGATTGCATCTGGAAATATTTAATGATAAGCTTTCCTTTTTTCTTTTTTACTGTGTTTCTTAACAAAGTAAGTAAATACTTTAGTTAGTCATGCATAAAGTGGGTACAGTTTCTTATCTAAAGATATTTTTCCTTGTTCATGAAACAACAAGATTTTCATTTTGAACATCAATTAGTTTTACGTTATTTATGTATACATGTTTATCAATCATAGGCAGAGTGAAAGAGAGAGAGAAGGAGAGTGTGAGCACAGAGATTTGCGTGTGTGATATAGAGACAAAGTTTTTTCTGTGCGTTATACGAGAGTGAAGGTTTTTTGTAGAGGGAAGCGAACAAATGTGGCAATGTTATATGTACATAATGATAAAAAAAAACTTGACAAAAGTACACAATGTACAGACGTAAATCATAGCACCAATTTCCTCAATAGTTTATGTGATCCTGGGTTGTAGAACTATACATTAAGATTAAGACATTCATCATTGTTTTGTACATAAAGAGAATTGAGAGTCCATGTTCACTGTGTCTCTGAGCTAGTCAATATCGTCGTCGCTCTGTTTAGTTCACATCCTACTACTACGCCCTCGTTCTTTGTTACCTATACTCATTGATTTGTCGTGGATATTAATTGCTCTACTCATTAGCCGTGTCCAAAATGAGTTTTCATGGCTGTCCACCCCCGTCCCATTGGAGATGGTCGTGAAAACGTAGGTCTCACCTCTTATCTCTATATAAATAAGAGGCAAACTTTGAACTTCAAAGCAGATCTCCTCCGTTAATACTGCACCAAAATGGATGTGGGTTTTACTAAAACTCATCTTACGTTCTGCTTTATGTAATAAGAATAAATAACCATTTTATAATAATGCGTAAACAGTTGAAACTGCATGACAAGGTGACATCGTCTGAATTCTCTATTCCGACTTTTTTAAATCTGCGAAACATTATCAACAGTTCGTTGTCGTTGAAGTTGATCTGTATCATCAATTGCTCTGTCAGTTCTAGTTCACATTTAAGTGGAAATGTACCAACATGCATACAGTACTTGTATCTGTACAGTATAAAGAATGCACACGAAGCAAGGGAATGAGGAACCCACTACATGTCGTTGTTGCGGCGATCAGGCACAAGGTATGAATTATTCACTCTTCAAGTTCAAGTGGTCTAAATAATAGACCTACAGAGCCATGACAGTCTAGCTCTGCAACCTGGGACTGGTGGGCCTTCAAATTGGCCCCTTGTTCATGCAATTGTGCAATGCAGTCACATGACCCCTCCGGGCCAGATAACTGCTATGTGCAATGCAGTCATTGAGTTGGTACTGCCTATGTTAATGCAACGTTTGGGACATTTATGGTTACAGCCATGATTTAGGACTGAACCAGGTGAATGTCACATCATTTTCTGTAGCTCTGGTGCTTGAACTTGTGTGAAAGAATTCACAAAGTTGACCACAGCATGTGGACAACCCACTACATGTAGATGTCTGTCTTAGTTTGTCTATGCCTTCACTGAACCTTTTACTGTTACACTAAGGCTCTACAGTAACATGTATCTGTCGATGTACTACTACAGGTAATGTCTATTGATCTACTCTACTGACAACTGGCTTGATGCACATTAAGTATGAGGATTAGGTCTACCCATCTCATTTGTCTTTGACTTTTGGCATTGTCTATGTTGTCATGGTCATTTTGTAGTGCACAGTTGTGTCAACACCGTTATGTTATTTGTATGTGTGTACACGTATAGTTCATGCACACAAACTCTGTACTCATCTATTTTGTCTATGACTTTGAGTTAGTCTGTATCGTAAATGGTTCTGTTTAGCCTTCGCTGTACGTCGTGTTTTACCCTATGATTCTTAAATTCACACAGGTTTTCACATAGCAGCCATTTCAATTGCTTACTGGGTGTATTAAACCCACGACGTACGGTGAAGGTTAGTTGACATTGACGGTTTGTCCAAACATGTGTATGTTAGCCTATATACAGGCTGGCCCTCTGGTAGTGTTTTGCCATCACTACGCCCAATGTATTTCATGTTCATTTGTCTGTTACCTTTGAACTGTGTGTGTGTGTGTGTGTGTGTGTGCTACTGTACAATAGACTCCTCTCTCAACACTGAACTACAGCGTTTGGCTTTTCATTTATTTGTCTCCTGTCACTGTCATATTTGTGTTGTTGTTGTTATCTCTACCCGGGGGTGTCGACGCGATTTGGATTTGAGAGTATTTTCTCATCCACCACCAGGGGGAAAAAAGTACTTTGTCACGCATTTCTCCCCGTACCCAGGTGTAAAAAGGGTACCTGACTACAGACCTATTGTTGTTCTTGTACCACACAACATACATGCGGGGACCTGCTATCAAAGGTTTGTACATGATGTAGTTTGTTAGTGTGATCATGGATTTTATTTGGCACTTGTATTTCTTACACGTTCTTGATGGAGAAGTAGTACATATATGTATGTAGTTGATTGTAGTTAATAATAATAATAATAAAAAGGGTATTTCTAACGCATACTTTCCCCACTGTGTGGACTGAAGGCACACAATAGTGATATTACAACTAGTACTACTTCAAATATAATGACATACACATCGAACTTACAGCACAAAACTCATTCAATCAAACTACTATAAAATCAAGACAAAAAAAAAAAAAAACATTCTCATCAAACCTCTGATACTGATACTGATAACATACCATCATTGGAAATAATTCTTAGTCAAAATACTTTGTGAACAGATATGTTTTCAACTTCTTGAATATAATGTAAGCTTGTTTGGTACCTAAGTTCCTCGGGGAGGGAATTCCACATGGATGGACCATAGAAGGAAAATGCTCTATCTCCATATTTTTTCAGGGAGACTCTTGGTGTAACAAGGTAATTAGACTTCCTCGGTCTTAAAGAGCGTGATGGAGCATATGGCGTAAGCAGTTCTTGTGGAGAGTCATTGTTAATACTTTTGAGTTGTAGTTGAAAGAAGTCTTAGGCTATGAAAGAGGAAGACAAGATCTCATCAGGGTGTTGGTACAATGAGCGGCTGAAAAAAAGGCTGCCCTACCCTACCTCCCAATATGCACTCGAGTTATTTGAAGTTGTAGTGAAATGAATTAGGTATACCGGGTAATCAAAGTCAAATGTCCACAATGACATTTATTGAAAGTAAAAGTACAATGGGGTTGCCCATAGATTACCAACCTAGGCAACTCATCGACAGATCAGTTGAAATAGAGAAAACACCCGTACAATGAACTCCGTTGCCTACATTAAGTTGTATTTGACATTGTTTTTTAGTTTTCTTTTTAATTTGAAAAAGACATGATTAATGCAAGAACTGTGAATAAAAGAAAAAATAAATATACAAATGCTAAACTTTTGTTTTAAAAACCTTACAAGAAAGGCTGAGTCGGAAAGCGATTTGAGTTTGACTTCCATTTGACATGTTTTCTCTTTTGGCACTAATATGACCTTTTTGACAGACAGGAGGGGGGGGGGGGAGAGAGAGAGAGAGAGAGAGAGAGAGAGAGAGAGAGGGAGCTAGAGAGAAAGAGGGGGAGGAGAGAAAGGAGAGATACAGAGGAGAGAGAGAGAGAGAGAGAGAAAAGAAAGAGAGATAGAGATAGAGAGAGAGAGAGATAGAGAGAGAGAAAGAGAGAGAGAGAGAGAGAGAGAGAGAGAGAGAGATGGGTGGAAGGGAGGGACAGAAAAGGAGAGAGAGAGATAGAGAGAGAGAGAGAGAGAGAGAGAGATAGAGAGAGAGAACGATGTCTTAAACTAAAAAACCGCACTAATGTAACGATGTGCCAGGACCTTACTTTTCCTTCCTTCTTTCTTTTTTTTATAAAACGGTGTCCATAAAAATGTCACATTGTTTCGATGTTGTTGGCCTACATGATAAAAACACATTTGACAAAAAACGTGGCTAAAACTTCACATAAAATGCAGACACAGTACATAACACGTATATACCACAGTTTGGCGCACAGGGATAGCTGTCCCCATCTAAGCACTTCCAGTATTATTATCTACATACATGTACATATTGTGTACACACATACAGCGATGTTCAGCCAACCGTGTCAGTGTCAATGTCAGTCACACGCTCAGTCAAACGATAGACTAGTGGGGAAAACGTCAGGTTATTTTTGGAAACTGACGCTGCGTCGACTTGGCTGCCATACAGTCTCTTGTGTTCGGTCAAGACTAGAACTGTCTCTCTGTCCTGCTGTAGATGCAGCAATGTGAGTAAAATAAAATGCCGTTGAGAAGATACGATAAGATAAGATAAGATAATTATTCATTGTTTATCATTCATTTGGGGAGAAATTATGTTCACAATGTTCTAAACACATTCACAAGCACAGAAAACAACCATGGTTAGACACATCCGCACGCATCTCTCTCTCTCTCTCTCTCTCTCTCTCTCTCTCTCTCTCTCTCTCTCTCTCTCTCCTCTCTCT